>JAGSMT010001277.1:0-14513 GCA_029286875.1 Lamproptera curius | reverse complement strand
TTTCCTTGCGGGGTGGGGGGCCCGGACAAGCCCATTCATCCCACCATTTTGTAGGGCCGCCCCACCCGGATCACCGTCCAGCGCCGCTAATAACCCTCCCTAGCGGAGAACCTTTTTTTTTTTTTTGCCGTTGGAAAATCCAAACGGATTCCCCGCCAAAAGTGAGGGGGCGAGGATATGGCCCCGGACCAAGATGGGAGCAAGGGATCCCAATTAAAAACCGGGCCGGTTTGTTCCTTTCTCGGTCGCGCAGGCGGGCCCGCGGCACCCATCACCGGTCTTCGCACCCCCGGACGTGGCCCCTCCTCGGCCTCTTCTCCCGGGGTGTTTGGGACACCCGGAACGTGCTTTGGCGCCGTGCCGGAACAAAACGGCCGCCCCTTGGCCCCCTTCTCTGGGCGGGCACCCCTCTGGGCCCCGGGGCTCCAGTGTCAGGGAAGGTTGCGCGGCCGCCACCTTCCGGCGGCCCTGGCCTTTTCTCGGATAGCCAGGGCCTCCGGCCTCCCTGTCCCTTTCCGCGGCCTCCCCACCTGTCTCGCAAAAGAGGACGGCGGCCCCTACCTTTCGTTTCCTGGCATCCCGGTTTACAGCGGGAAGCGGTCGTCCCCAAATTTACCACCCGCAGCCTCGGCTTTCCTTGGAAACCCAACCCTTAACCTTCCTAACCCAACCTTTTTTTTTTTTTTTACCTTGGAAATGCCTACGCATCCCCATCCCTGGGGGGCAAAAGACGGTTGTCGGACCGCACCATTAAAAACCACCACGTTGTTCCTTTCCTGAGTTTTAGGGTGGGGTCCGGGAACGTTTGGTAATCAAAGCCCCACCAAAGCGCGGCCGCCGAAGCAGCCCCTCCCAGCCGCGGCCATCCTTTGCCTCCCTCTGGGCGCGTCGGAACTAAGCGCGCCCCTTCCCGCCCCATGGTTCCGGTAAAAGATTCCCCGAATTGGACTGGGGCCTGGGGAGCTGGGGTTCCTTGACCACGCAAGGGACCAAACCCTGGCCCCCCAGCGGCGGCTCGGAATTTTACGCCCGCCCTGGCTCCATTTCGGCCGCAGAAGGAGGGAGATCGGACGACACCATGCCGGGAATGCCCCCTCCCCGGCCTCCACACCGCATCAGCGGGTGGGTTTCCCGTCGCGGGGATAGGGAGAGCGGGCCTCGGAATAGACACTCCTCCTTTCCCGGCTCCACCCCCTGGTTGGGAGAGACAGGAAGGGCCGTCTCCTCCCGCGACCCGTCCTCGCACCCTTTAGGCCAAAGCGGGCTTATTGGGCCCGCGGGCAATTTCCACCCGGGCCTTTTACACCTCCAGGGCCCCGGGTTCTTCTTAGCTTCCCGCGGCGGCCCGCCAGGGTGGAGCCCCCCCGCGACAAAGCGAGAACCTGTTCCGGGGGAACCTTAATTTAACCTTTTTTTTTTTTTTTTTTTTCCGTTGGAAAAAATTCCAGCTTTAGGATTCCCCCCGCCAAAGTGAGGGGCAAAGGAGGATATTGTGGGGCCTCCCACCAAGATGGAACGGCCTTAACCCACTTTAAAAAAAAAAAAAACCGGTTGTTCCCTTTCGCGTGTCGCTGTAGGGGGCCGCGGGCGCTGATGACGGTTCGCGGCGACCCCGGCGACGGCCCCTCGCCCTTTTCGGGCCCTTCTCCACCGGGGTTGGGGCCCGGAATCAAACTGGGCGCCGTGCCGGAACAAACAGCACGGCGTTTCCCCTCTTGAGCCCTTTCTGGGCGGCGGGCCCCTTTTTTTTTTTTTTACCGTGGGAAATGCCTACCATACCGTCTCGGGGAAGACGGTTATGTTGGACCGCAAGACCAAAACCACCACGTTGTTCCTTCCGACGAGGGTGGGGTCACGGAACCTTTTTTTTAAAACCCCCCCCGGGGCCCCAACCCTCTCCCCCGGTTTTGTTTTTTTGGGCCGGCGGGGCCCCCGCCCCCCCCAAAGTTTAAAAACTCTGTTTAAAAGGGAGTTGATTCCCTCACCAAGGCCAAACCCTTTTTCCCGGGCCCCGGGGCCGCCGGGGGGCCCCATTTCCCGGGCGAAGGGGAAAGCACACCATGCCGTTCCCCCCCGGTAACCTCACGGGGCCCCCCCCGGGGTTTGGGGGGGGCCCGGAAAGAACCTCTTCCCCGACCCCCCGGGAAGGGAAGGAAGGGGGCTTCTACCTCCCTGGGTCCCCCCCGGGGCCATTTCCCAGGGGCCGCGGGGCCCCCTTTCCCGGGCGCCTTCACCTAGGCCCCCGGGTTCCCCTTGGGCTGGGCCCGGGGCCCAACACCCCACCCCAAAAATTTTTTTCGGGGGGGGGGAAAACCCCCCCCAACGGGTTCGCGCCCAACCAAATTTTTTGGGCCCGGTTAAAAACGTGGGTTAAAAAAAAAAAAAAAAAAGGGTGGGTTTTTTTCTTGGGCCCCCGGGGCCCTTCGCCGGTTGGTTTTTGGGAAAATGAAAAGTTTAGGGAAAAAATTTTCAAACCAGTTTTTATTCGGATTTTTTTGACGACGACCCTACCTTTCTTTATTCCAGACCTTTGGAGCCCTCCACTTTGAAGTTTCAGAATTTTCCCAAAGAAACGGCCGAAAAACAGAAAACCCGTGGCACGTGCCTCAAACCAAGAAGGCCCTTCCTTGCAAAGGATTAACAGGGTGGAGGGGGAGCGTTTTCGGATCAGAAAAGGGGGGAAGGAGAATAAAGTTGAAATAACCCAAAAAATTTAACTTTAAATAATTTTAATTTGTAATTTTTAAGGATAACCACCAGTTTTTTTTAAATCCTGTAGAACTTCTTATTAGCTATAACATTTAAAATTTTAAATTTTTAGTAACAATTGCCGTTATGGAAAAACCCAAAAATTTATTCAATTTGACTAATTTCAAACTTTTTTTCACTTTTTTGTCTTAATTAAATTTTTATTTTATATTTTATAGGCCAAAAATAAATGTCCCGTAATAAATTTTAATATTGAATCATGATCCAAATTATACAATTTAAGTTTTGTAAAATTTCCTTTTTAAAATCGTTAAATTCAAAATTTTTATTTTTCTTTAATGTTTTATGTTAAATTGTTAACCATATACCCTAATATAATCTAAAGTTTTAAACCTCTGCAACAAATAGTTTTGAGATATTTAATTTTATAAAAAAGTTAAACTTTATTTAAAATTTATTATTTTCGTCAACCGCTTCATTAGCCACAACCTAGTTCTAAAGGTTTTGTTTATTGACTCTGCGCCCCAACATGATCGGGCTGAACATCAGCTTAAGCCCAGCAGACGGTTACACAGGCGCAAGGTAGTCGTTTTTGTGACCGCCGGGGGGAAGGCCTGCCTTGCAGAGCCAAGACCAGATCAACTAGGGAACATAAGACCGAGATTAAAACGCCGTGGTAGGTGTGAACCCTTTACCAATTGGGAAGGGTCGAATGGCTCTAAAAACCGGGAAAAACACGGCCACATAGCACAGTGCGCCCACATCACGGTCAGTTGACCAACACTGGTGGAAAGATCGAAAAAAACAGCAGGCTGTTTACAAACAAATTAAGAAGATCTCAAAGAGACAATTACATCCACAAGGGACCAAAGGGGCAGCTACCATGCTAATGTGAGTAATTGGGAAGTCGCCACGCAGGCACACCCCCCAATGGTGGTCACCAAAAATCCGGAAAGCAATATAAAAAATTTTATATCGAATTTGGCTTTATATATTTTAACGGTAGAGCCCCCCTCCTCCTACATAGATTTTTATAAGTGGAATAATTCGGAACCAAAAAAGACGTAGAAGGTGAAACCCGGGTTCGGACGTCCTTAAGTCTGTCACTAGATCACCCAAAAATCGCTCTCGAAAAAGGGTCACACTGTCCCCAGGCAAGTGACTCAGGGCCCCGGGACCGTTCTCCCCTCTCTAAATTGCCGGATAAAAACCACAAATTGACGAATCCAAGCGGCTTTGACCCTGTATCTCGGCAGAATTGATCCGTTTTGAGGGTTTTCGGGTTTGTGCGTGCGCCGCCACTTTCATATAAATCTACAGCTGTATGTTTATTTGACTTTTTTTATATTAAGTTTATTTTATTATTAATAAGTTTTTTTTAAATTGTAGACGTAATAGGTGTGTCGTTCTTTATAAGTTTGTTGGGACCTTTTTTGCCGAACCAGGCAAAAGGTAATAAAACGCTCTACATTGGACAAAAAACGACCTAGCTCGGACTCCTAGAGGTAGGAAACTGCGAAAACTTTTTTACTGGTTGGGAACTGCAAGCGGGGAGGCCCGTACCTGTACATACTGGCTAATAATAGGGTTTTAACTAGTTGCAAAATTAAAGAATCTTTTTATTTTATTATTATATTTTTATTTTACAAAAAGCAATTTTCCCAAATGTTCGGACACAGGACCGGCTAAAGATCCGGGAACATGCAAAACCGGCCGTCTCCAGGTCAGGAAGTAGGGACGCCCCCTAAAGGGGGAAAAGGTTGGTAAGGAAGGCGTGGGGGTGGGGAGCAAGGGAGAAAGGAGAAGGGTAAACGACCCTCACCGAAAGGTGAGGCAGACGAAAAAACCCTTCTCCTCTCTCTATAACCCAACCCCTGGTTAAGAAAAGTTAATTAATTTAAAGACAAAAGGAGGAAAAGAGGGAAAGGTTATTCAGGAAGCGAGGGACCAAACTCCCACACAATATAAGCGTGATGGTGGGTTGGTTCTGAAAAAAAGGGGAAAAGGGGGAAAAGGTTAAAAAAAAAAGTAAGTGGAAAAGATAAAGATGATTGAAGAGAAACAGGAATGAAAGAAGGAAGGAAGGCAAAAAGATGAAGGGATGGAAGGAATAAAACGGAAAAGGCAAATAGCCTAGGGAAAAGATGAGGAACAAAGGAAGATGAAAAGGGTTAAAAAAGGAATGGATGAGTTAACCAAAGAATGGAAGAATAGGGCAAACTTCATGTGGCCGGTCCCAAAAATGGCTAACAAACAGCATCCCTCGGGCCGTCACCCCTGAATGAGGCAACAGGATAAGATAGAAAGACGAATGACGGAATGAAGGGGAAGGTTGAAATAGATAAATTAAGAAGGTAAAAGATAGGGGATAAGGGATTGGTTCGAAAGAGAATTAAAAAGTGGGGAAAAGCTGAAAGGGCATGACAAACGTTTGAGGAAAAACCAAAGACCCAAAGTTAAAGGAGGTGATGAATTAAAAGCAGAAACAAATAGTTAAATTGGTTCACAAAACCAGGGTTGTTGGAAATATTAGAAAGGAAGAGATCGGGATGGAGGAAGTATAGGAAAGGGCAGGAACCCCACAAGAATTGTCCTAAAGTTTCCCCGATGGAGACGTTCGGACGCGAATGGTGCACGTACTTGGAGTGTCGTTTAGCCATTTAAATGTTCTGTTGTCTGGGATGGGAAGAGGTTGCACCAGACGGGGATGTGTTTACCCTTGGGGGCACATCCGGACGTGCGCAGGTGGGTTTTGGGGGTTTGGCAAAATTGCAACAGCAAAGGCGACCGGGACCAGGGGCTCAAAGGGTGCCTGTCGAAGAAATGGGACAGTCTGGCTCGGTCGTCAAAATTTTCAAAATGGCCGAGTCGGACCGGTCGGGTTTCCGGGTACCACGCTCAGGCAAACCTCCAGAGGCGGGTGCAGCCGGTTAATAAGGGGCGACAGCGCAAACAACGTTTGCGCTCTGAAAATATCGGCCGGGGGTAAAATGCGGCGTTCCGGTCGAACGGGCAATGGACGGGGAATACGACAAAATGCCGTCTAAAGCCGCCATTGCTGCGTGGGTATAAATCACCATGCCCGGATCAACAACTAACGTCGCGCGCGGTTGAGAACCGGGGGGGGAAAGTGGTTAGTGTCCTGGGAACCAGATAACCCCAAAGCCAAAACCTAAAACACATAAGGCTGCCTGGGGGCCTGAGGAAAGGCAGGTGGTGCTTGGGGGATCTTAACGCCAAAATTCTGTAGGGGGCCGGGACGGACAGAAGGGTTAGAATGGGAAGCTCTGGATGAATGGGGATCCCTATCCTCAACTGGGGACTGAGCCTGCCCCTTAGAGGACCCAAAGAACAGCAGCTGCGTGGACGTGACGGTGTGCTCAGTGCCCAACTCCCGAAAATATGAATGGGGGACCTCTGACGAGATTTCCGCTCGGACCACAGGGCAACCTTTTCGACATAAGCATGGAAGGTCGGTGGCACAACGTCCCAAACACAACAGAAAATATAATAAAAAAGGAAATTGGGGGGTTTCGGAGAAACTCACTATACCAACCAAAAATTTAACATCAAGTAGTAGCACAAATGATAATAGGGAAATTTAACAACATTATATCAAAATTTGTAATACCAAACGGACGTCTGTGAATTGCATTCCCAAAGGGAAGAGGACGGGAAAGGTTGCCCTGGTGGAATAAAGGGCAAAGGGTCTCAAGAGAGGTCTCAGGCTAAGGCCGCATATCATGTCGCGCCTGTCAGGAGGGGGGGTAGTGGCGGCCTCACGGGGAATATCTGCTGGCTGTCAGGGCTCAGACCTCCAGTTGGAAGGACTTCTTTTAAACAAGACAGAAGTCCATGTGGGATGGGTTTGGGGTGATCAACAAGACGGGTCAGACACGAAGAACTCCTATAGTCTGGGCCCTAGGAGACTAAATCGCCAGGGCCTTAGCAGATTTTTTATCCGGGGACGGGGTTGAAAGGAAGTGCCGACCATAAGCTGGAGGGGTGGAAAGTTGAAGAGGGACATGATGAATCATCGCCATTTTCAAGGAGGAGCGAAGTGGTCAATGACCAATCCCAAAAGGCCCTGGATACGATCAACACAGACATATGTCCGGCCGGCGGAAGAATTAGGGCGTTAAGGACAGTCTCACTAAACCGCCCCTTTTGCTCGTGGACCCCCTGGATCTTAGGACCGGGAAAGCCCTCTTTACGAGAAAAAGAGGCCGCCAAAGGGTGATAGAGCCGGGGCTTGAAGTCCAACGCCTATCAGTTCCACTAAAATGATGGGGCCGAAAGTTCGTCTGTCTGGAGGACCGGAATTCCCCATGCTCCGTCATAAAGATCTTCCAAACAGCAAAATAAATAATAAAAAGGAGCGGCACTATCCATTTGGGATGGTGCCGACGAAATAAAAAAAAATTAAAGTTGGGATTTCCCGTTTACCAGGCGGGCTTCTGGCCCTCCCTGAAACCATGGGATGGCACTTGAGCCCCGGGGCCCAAATCAAACGACCGGTCCCCCTTTGAGACGCAAAATGACTCTCAACCCGATGGCTGAGGCAAGGGAGGACATTCCCAAATAGTTGAGCGGGCGGCCCTTGACCTCTTTTGGGTTAGGCACAGGGTGGGGGTAACAAAGGGCGGACCTTTTAAAAGGCCGCCACCGTAAAAAGCGACCGAAATTGCCCGGTTTCATTCGTCAAGAGGATTCTTCGGCAGGTCATTGACGGTGAAACCCGGGCAATCGGAGCCAACAGCCCCCCCACTCTTCTTCCCCAAGCCGGCGCGCACCGTGTCGTTGGAAACGGGGTGGTCCACCCGGTTCCAGGCTCTAACGGGGGCATGGGGTTTTGGGGTTTCCACCGCTTCAAGGTCGGACGCCCCATGCGAATGCGATGGGAGGCTCCGCAGAGTCCTCACCCCTGATAGTGTCCAATCTTCGGTAACAAATTGGACCGGTTGGAAGAAATTCGGAACGAAACATACCAACGATTATGAACAACAACAACGACCTTTAAAAATTCTGAAAAAAGTAGTCACTGCAAACAAAAAAGAAAAACACAAAAGAAAAGAAATATTTAAAGATATAGACTTGATATTTAGAATAAAAAAGGGAAAATGTTAAAAATTTATAGAATTAAAATGTTAGTATTAAAAATAAAATAAGGGTAATTAGAAATTAATTAGGGTAAATGCACTGGGAAAGACTTGTTAAAGGAGTCAGATGTACTAATATTTTTAAATTAAGACAAAAAATATATATAAGTAAATAAACATCAAATTAAGATAAGGAAACGATAAGTATAAGTTAATGAAATATAAATTAAGATAAAAAATAATATAAGTAAACAAAAATGTAATAAAAAGTAAAAATAATAGTAAATAAAGAAATGTATAAACATGGTAGAACATAAATAGAAATAAGTAAAAATGTAAAACTAGATAGATACAATAAATTAAGACACAAAAAATGAAAAGATAAAAATATGAAAATGAAAGAAGTAGATGTATCAAATAAAGAATATAAGTACAAAAGAACAAGTACCAAAACACAAAAAGAGCGAAAGGTCCCGTCCAACATGTCAGGGCAAAAAAAAAAAAAAAAAAAAAAAAAAAACCAACGTTTGTTCCTTACTTTCGGCGACACCGGCGCGACGTAGCCTCTCGGCCTCTTCCTCTCCGGGTGTGTTGGGACACCCGGAACGTCACTAGGCGCCGTGCCGGAACAAACACACGGCGCTCCCTCTTGAGCCTTCTCTGGGCGGGGCACCCTCTTTGCCGGCCGCCCAGGGCTCAGTGTCAGGGAAGGTTGGCGCTCGCCACTCTTCGCGCCCTGGCCTTCTTCTGCGGATAGCCAGGGCGCCTCGGCCCCTGTCCCTTTCGCGGCCTCCTTCCGGGCCATCACGTCCTCCAGAAAGCAGGACGGCGCCCCGACCTTTCGCTCTCTGGCATCCTGCCGTCACGGCAGGAAGCGAAGGTCGTCCCTGACCTACGCAGCTCTCGGCGTTGCTCGACCACTGGGCATCTTCCAGCGCATGTTGGGCCGTCTTCGGCATACGCCACAGTTGGCACTCCTCTGTGGCTCCCTACCGGCCCGCGGCACGGGTACCTCCGAAACAGCCGTGTCGGAAGGACCTGGTCGCGCGGAATGTTAGGGAGCCGTGTCCTCTTTCAGCACCACTTGGGAACAGGGCGTGGCTTCTATGGTTTGACGGCGGCTGGGGTTGCTCCAGCCGCAACTCCCATTCCCTGATTCCAAGGGGCAATTCCTCTCGGCCCTTATCTCTTCCGGGGCTGGCAAAGCCCGAGAACCTCCCTCCTCGCGCCAGAAGAAGAGTGACCGAGGATTTCTGCCGTCTGGGTCCCAGGGCAAGGGCCAGCCATCAGGCCGCCTCGCCGGAGATGGTCCGGTAGCCCTCGGCCCGGATCGCCAACACCCTCTGGGTTCTCCTTAGACGAGTACTCTCCTTTTTGGAGGTGTCGGCCCACCACGGGTGTCGTACAGGACCATGGACCTGACGACTCCGGCGTAAGCGGCGACAGGACTGCGGTCCTCCGGTGTTGGAGAACCTAACCTTAGAACGGAACCTGTTCGGGGAGAACCTTCCTAACCTAACCCAGTTCGGTTTCGCCCGTCGTACCGCGCGCAACGTTTCTGGTGCTCCGCGTTCCAAAAATCTAAGGGTGGTATTTTCGCACGGATTGTGTTGAACTTGGTGTCGAAGCGGAAAGCTGCCAGGAATCCAGTGGTGAAAACCGCGCGTTCCGGAACGTCGGATAAAGTTATCTCAAAAAAAAAAAAAAAAAAAAAAATGGTAAACCCACGTGGTCGGCGTGTCAGAACCTGAAAGTGCGTGCCCGCTGATTTTGATCGACGAGATATACTTTTCGACTGTGTTCCGGGTCGGGTGCATCACGTTCAGCAAATCCCAGATTTTCCGTTGAAATTGACGAATTGGGGTTTAGTGAAACCACGTGGCCACGTGCCTCTTTCCGGGAGTTGAAGACCAGACCCATTCAGAGGATAGCGGTCAACCTCCTCAAAACCGTTTTAGACATCCCGAAATTCCATTCCTGGAGGAAGAAACAGGACCGGGAAGACGAACAACCCTGAAGCGAACTTCGAGGGCGGATTCTCGAGATCCAGACGATAACCCCTTTTTTTGGGAATCAAGCGGACCCTACTCAACCCTGAAGATCTGGGTTTTTATCATACGGTTTTGGGTTATCAACTTTTTATCGGAAGTTCTTTTGTCACCAGGGTTCCCGAAGGATGACGGGGACAGGATCGAATTGGGTTAACAACTTCGGTGGCCTTAAAGTCTCCAGGAATTTTTCGTAATTGTCCCGACCATAGGGAAGAAACGGAACGAAAACAAGGTTTTCGGTTGTTTAATCATCCCCAAACTTCAAAGGTTGGACTTAAACGGGAAGACAGAAGATCTCTGGAAGGGCTGGTGTTGCAGACTCTCCAGTTTTTGGGTATTTTTCCAAATTTTTAGCGCCGTTTCCGAGATATAAATTTTAATATCAACTGAAAAAGGAACCCAAAACTTAAAAACCCCTATCTCGGAAACGGGGGGGGCGGGTTTGACCATTTTCATCCCCCCTGTAAACCCCCACGGTTTTTGGGACAAACCCCGGACCCCCCGGCATATGGCGGAGTATCAACCCCTACCTTAACTTTGGAAGGGAGCCCGGCGGTTTAAGTCTGGAAGGTTAAAATTTTGTTTTCTGAACAACGGCCGATTTCGACCCGGCTTTGTTTATAATTAAAAGGGATTATTTTTTTAGGCGCCATTTTAACCCCATCTGCGAAAAGTATAAGATAATTTCGAAACGTTGAAGGGATTTTACCGTTTTCGGGAAAGGTTTGATCTCTCTCCGCTTTGTAGAACCGGTAATAAGAGATTGAGGGGATTAACAACATTGGTTTCCTTTATTTGATCCATTTGGGAAACATTATATACGTATTAAACCCAAAAATATTTTTTTGATAAATTTCAGGGTAAAATTACTTTTATCTTGGAAAATATTATAATTGACAGATCCGCAAAACCACGGGTGATTTATCTTTACCCCACACGGGAGGAGAACAACACAAAAATTTGGGCCTTGGACCTGAAGGGGAATTTAGGCGGGAAAGAAATGGAACATAAGGCATGGAAGGACGGCAGAGCAAATCCGACAACTTTAAAATAAAAAACTCGTCTCTCGAAAAAAACGGGGGAAAGCAACCCCTCCGAAAATGATCTCAGATGGCAGGGACCAGTTTGGGAGGAGAAACTCTTAAAAAGGAAACCACCTCAACAATCGAAAATTAAAAGGAAGTTAAAAATAAAGAAACAGAGGTTGAAAACTGTAAACCCAAAGGAAGGGCAGACAAGAAGGAAAAACGGTCTGCAAGGGAGATGAGAAACGAAACGGAAGATAGGCATTAGAAAGAGGCAAGTTGAAAACAAAACAAAACTGACCGAAAACGTTAATTTATTGAAACAAAATAAGAAAAAATGGAGTGCTAACAAGACAATAAATGAAAAGAGACTGCAAAGGTTCAGGAAAAACCACGTATGCTAAAAGGAGTCGCTTCGGATCAAAGAACAGAACAGTCCATCATTAAAAACCGGTGACAACCGGAAACGGGATGAGATTATTGATAAAATAAAAGCGAAATGCCAAAGAGGAAGGAAAAGGGTGACAAAATGGGAAGGCAAAAGACAAAGATTATAATTGGTTGCAGTTAAAGCGAAGTGGAAAAAGTTAGAAAGCAAATAAGAAGGGAACCAAGATTAAAAGCAGAGGAAACAAAATAAAGATCCTCCTATTTTGCGAAATGAATTAACAGCGACGAGGACATATCAACCCATCAAAACACAAAAATAAAAAAAAAAAAAAAAAAAAAACTCCGGCAAAGGACCCAGAATCAAAGATATCGGAAAATACGGAACTCCTCATTGTCCTGCCGGTTTCCCCGCTGGAAAGTCTTGTTGAACGAAACGTTCCCTCGACCTTCGAAGGTAAGGGGTTGACGAATCACCTTTTGCAATGCACGGTGCCTGGGATAGGGCATAAAAACCAAACCAAAAACAGATCTCTGTTCCACTGTGGGGTCCTCCATGAGGTAAATGGAAAGTCCGGGGACCCTCCGACGGCATAATTTGTCCCAAAGCAGAACCCGGATTTACGGGCATTTGTCCGACTGCCCAATAAGGAGGAAATGGAAGCCCTGGCAAGAGCGGTACCACCTAAGGTGGTCCCGTAGGGGCAGGCGGTGTTGCCGCCGGTACTGTAATACAGGCCAACCTCCCAGAGGGCGGAGGCAACTGAACTTGTCAACCAAAAAAGAAGACAGCGTTTGCGGATCCAGGCCACATCGGTATTGGGGAGATGAGGTCATCCAGTACTAGGATGGTGAAGTGCAAAAACCAGGAAAGGTGTCAAGGCGGCCATTGGGTATTCCGACACTATCGACATCACCATTCCCAGAATCCAAGCGAGAACGGAGTCGAATGTTGAGAACCGGACTTGAAATGGGTGGTGTGTACCAGAAAAACAACCCATCGACCCGATACTCAATGGGATCCGGCGCAGCCACGCAAAAGCTGGATACGGGTACTGGGCGGCGACATGAATGCGTGGAACACCTTGGGGCAGCGCAAACCAGGAACACGAGGAACAGGTAACAGCCTCAATAGTTGGAGCCGGATATTGAACGTCGGGAAAGGCCAACCTTTGATATTTATAGAGGAGGAAGATGCAAGTTGGCGACATCCCCTTTCGACAGTGCTTTCGGGCGGAAGGATGGAGATTATCGGATGGATTCGCTCGGACCATAAACCAATTTTTTGACATTAATATGGATGTAGCGACGGCAACAAAAAGGAACAGGGATCTATAACACTAAAAAGGGGACTGGAGTCAGTTCAGACATTTACCCAAATCCTTTGTGAAAGGCAAATTACAAAGGAAGAAATAGAAAAGATCAATACAAAAAACGCACGAAGCCCCAATTGACACATATGTTGCCCATAACGGGTCTGTGACGGTTATTAACAGGGAAAAAGTATGTCGAACAAAGTTGCCCTGGGTGAATGATGATTGGCTAAAGGAATTCAACTAAAACCCGGGATATCGTACCGCACCAGTAGAAGGCTTGGTCGGGCAATTTGACAAAAGACAGATCCCCAAGGGATAAGGCTTCCAGACAGGCTGGAAAAGAGTTCTCAGGCAGGGGGAGTCGATGTGGGATGACTACAGCTTGGAAGACCAAAATGAGGAAGAAATCCCTTACCTGTGATGGAACGCCGTTGGAGGAACCCAGAGTCTTGGCGAAACTTTTACCCTGAAGATGGAGGGACATGATCCAGCCCATGTGAAAAAGAATGGCGCTAAGAATGTGAACACAGAGATGCAGGAGGGAAAAGTATCCCCTTTCATAGTGACAACATTTGGGCTGGTTTCAACCCAAAAACTCCTGGCCTCAACTAACGGGGACATCTCGGCCAAAAACTGGCTGCACCAACTTGGCACTAAAATGCATGCCCCGTCCGGCCCCTTGGTTTTTAATTCCCCCGAATCTGTTACTGGGCCGCGGAGCCCTGAACCAAGGACAAACCCTCCCCCGGGCGGCTCAGATTTTCCCCGCGCTCCATTTGTTCCCTGTTGCTGCACGCGTGGGGGCAGGGGGTTCGTCCTCAATGGACATCGCCCTTCACCCGGGCCTTTAGCGCCGGTTCTCCTTCTTGGGCCCAACCCGCACCTCCCCCGACCCTTTCGCTTTGCCTTTTTTGGCCGAGTTTCCGTATCTCGGCCGACTGGGTGGGCGGTGATGAATCCACCATTTTTCGGCGGAGGGCAATCTTTGGGGCAGCACGTGTGCCCTTTTTCCGGATCCGTAAACCTGGGGAGAGATGCTCAGGTTTAGGGCCATCTTTGCATCCTCCGCCGTTAGGCATTCCTCCCGGTTCTTTCCTCCGAGCGCCTCTTTCTTTCGGCGTGCGGTCTTTTTCCCCACGCTCTGCCAAGGCCTTCCCGTTTTGGCCCGGGATCGGTTGTTTCCTGCTGGCGCCGCTCTTGACCGCGATCTTGCAGTGCCCGGTGGCCAAAAACGCCCCGGTTCGTCCGCGACAAAGGGAGACAAAGTTGCTCCTCTTCTTCTGGGCTAAAATTTTTGGGGGCTGGTCGTCCCACGGACGACTGCTCTGGTTGCCTGTCCTCCTTGTGCGCTTTCGGTTTGAGGCATCCCCGCGTTCACCATCGGGAAACCGGCCCTCACCTGGTCCGCGCCTCCCTTCATTGATCCTTCCAAAAGGTTTCGGTGTCCAAACCGCCATTGCCTTGAAGTCGATTTTGCTGCTAGTTTTTTTTTATTTAATTTGTCCATACTAAATCCCACGAATAGAGGGGGAAGTCCCCGGGCCCGGGGACCATGAGCACCGGTAACCCCAAATACGCCTGGGGGCGGGATTTGGGGGGGCCGCTAATGGCTGGTGATGTTCCGCCTCCGAGCCCGACCACTCCAAAGCCGAGATCCCGGTTTTTGGGAGGTTGCCCCTCGCGGTCCGGCCAATGGCGGGACCCTCAGCCCCCGCAGGCCGCGGACGGATCCGGCCCACGACAGACCGAGATCGCCCGGTGTTGGCAAAGCCAGTCAACTGAACATCCCCGTCCCTCGGGGACTTCCATTCCCATAATCTCGCTTTTTTTGGCCCCAAACCCCAACACAACCTTTCCTTTCTCCTTTTCTCTTTCCCTTCCGCCGGCGACCAGCACTGCAGAGGTGACCAGGTCCCTTTCCCTTTC
>JAGSMT010001276.1:0-14554 GCA_029286875.1 Lamproptera curius | reverse complement strand
AATATCTGGATTCTCACTTGCCTGGACGATCATTTTTAAATTGTCTGAATAATTTAAGAAATTTTAACGTTTTTTTAATGACATGCCTACAGTAATAATTTTATAAATGTTACCTCCTTTTAGGGGAAATAAACCTATTGTTTTACGGGAGAAGAGGAACGAATTTCCTATTAGGTCTCCTTGGATAAAGGGGTCCCAACATTTATTAAATAAATAAAACATTTTGGTTGGTAACATTTTAAACAAATTAAACATATTTCATATCTGAAAAATGTTGAAACTATTTCAATATTTTTATTAGTAACGTTATTTTTAAAAATTCTAATATCAGAATATTTTTAAATTAGTGCCTGTCGAGAGCAATGTATCTTCTTTTAAATCTTTTTATGTTACAATTACTGTACATTGGTTTTTCAACAGAAAAGTGGAAACCAATTAATTAAAACAGAGCACGTTTTTAAAAGTTATTGGATTTTAATTAAGATATTTTTTAAAGTAGTGTAAGAAGAAATGTTTTTTTTTATTTTTGTCTTTGTTTCTTTTTGCAAAATTTTAATAAGAATTATTACTTGGATTAAAAAAGAAGAAATTATTTAAATTATTATAAAGAAGATTGATCGTTAAACCTGTTTTTCCGTTAGAGAAAAATGATAAAAAATTATTTCCTATCTATACTATATATAATTTGAATTAAAACATGGGGAATTTATCCGTTATCGAAAATAAAGTGGTTTTTTTTTTAAAAAGGTCAAGGGAAAATCTTTAGATACATCAAATATTAAAATGGAACGGCATATGGTTTACCAAAACGCGGTCCCATTTTACATCGATTTAAACACTGGGGTTCCCAACCAAGTTTCCTAAACGCTTTGTTAATTGATTTGTTTGGAAACCAAATTGGAGTACTGGGGTTTGGGACACCTTAAAATGATTTTAGCAAAATGGAAGACAAATTTGTTGGAATGTTATTAAAAGCTTTCACCGATTAGAAAAAAAACTTTCCGTTTCTCCATAACCTAAGCACCAGAGAAAATAGTTTTTTTTAACTTTAAAAATGTGGAAAAAGTTGTCCGATGAAGATAGTACTTTCCTGTTCTTGTAAATTGTTTCCATTGTTTTTTAAAAGAACCTAATGCTATAGAGTTCTTTTCCTGGTGTTATTATTGAAAAATATTATTCACCGATTATTTTTTAAAAAGTTAATAATTTTTTTTCTTCGTTCTTAACCCAAAAAGCGGAAAGTTTTTCTTTAAGGTTATTAATCAAACCTTTTCTGCTTTAATAAATTTTTCTTTTTGTCTTACATGAAAAATTATAGCCTCAATAAAACATAAACAACTGCCGTAGAGACCCTCGAGATTGATTTAGCTTCGTTCGCCTTTTACCATTTGGAACTGACTTTCTTTTCTTTTCCTCCTTTCAAACAAACACTCATCTGCAGATCAAAAAGGATCTTTAATAATTTAATCGTTCGGAACATTACCCTATGGGGCAATCCCATAATTCATTTTTAAACAACCTTTTGTATAGTTTTTATCAACGGAAGGGGAAAATTTTGATTAATCTTTCAGTCTGTCCAATTTTAAAAAAATCCAATCGATTTTACCAAAGTGTTTTTTTTAATTTATTCAGGTGTAACAAGCACCATTGGTCCTGTTTTTTTACAAAACTTTATCTAATAAAAATAGTGGTCCTTGACTGAATTTCTTCCGTTTATCTCCAGCCCTTAAATTGTTAAAAAATGTAAAATTGGGTAAAACCTGGGCGGTCTGGTTAGTTTTATATATAAGTCTGATTAAGTATTCAAGAGGAAGTATCCATTTAATATTTATTTAAAAAAAGATACTTTTACGGTTAAAAATTAAAGCAATTATAAGTATATGTTATCTTCTGTCCATGTGGTCGCCTCCTGGGAAAGTTTTTTCAAAATTCCGTTCTGTGCCTTTTTATTGTTTTTTATTGCTGGTTCTTTATTGTTGATGTCAAAAACGTTGAATTGAAGCCCATAATTGCCGTAATATTACCAAAATAAAATATGGGCGTATTCACAATTTGGTTTTATCCCATTTTATCAAAAGTTAAACTTTAAAAAATTTAGGAATATTATCTTAAGTCTAAATTCAAATTGACTAACTTAAAACAAAGGAACATTTTACTTTTTCATTGGTAAGAATGCTACCGCTGGTTCGGAAAAGGGACGCCCCTGATCTGAGAAGCCCGGGAATGAAACTCAGCCACTATTTTATTGTCATCTTTTACAAATGAGATTAAGCAAAAAACAGACAACTTCGAGTATATTAATGGATATCCCCAAAAAACATGGTGTGAAAGTATTCTATTACCACTTGTATTATATCTTGTTTTTAAAAATTCAAGCAAGGCCAGGCCTGGCCGTAGAATTTTCGCCTCATCTTTCAAAAACATTTTAAACCCCTTTTAAAGTAATGATGAAATACATTTTTTCTATGTAGGGATTTAATAAGATCACTTATGTGGGATAGTCTATTGGTAGTAATTCCAATTCAATCCATTATGGTTTTGACAGTACCCAAGGGTTCTGTTGGGACCACTTTTAAAACCCATCCGACGAGGAAGATCCCCATTTTAAAGGAAGGAATTTGAAGAACCGTACGCCTCTATTTTATATGGTTCTTTCCTAAAAGACTTGAATGGATTATATGCCAGCCAATACGATTAAAGATCCCATGTTTTTAGTATAGAACCTTTTTTTTATTTACCATTATCGATGCACTTTTACACAGAAGAATTAAAATTAATTTTAAAATTTTATATTTACAGAACGCCGAGCCTAGAAGTGGGGGGTTTTGAAAACAGAGGTCGGGGAACTGCGGGTCTTAAATTAGGGAATTTGGCGATCACCAATTTTCTAAAAAAGATGATCCATGCTTAGACGGGACATTTAAAAGTTTCACCCACCAACCCGCATTGACCAGTGGGGATACACCAAAAACCCCTTAATGGAGGAGGCGGATTAGAGACCGGTCCAGCAGTGACAAGAAGGCTGATGATAATGATGATATTTAAAGATATCATTGTTAAATGCTTAAACGGCTTTTGGAACTTTTAAATAAAAATATAAGTGTTTTTGATTTAAAAAAATATTTTAGGTTAGAAAACTTAAATTGTTTATTAAGATACTCAAGAAGGCGTAAAGATGAAAAGTTTAAGGGAAATTTGTTGTAAATATTAATCTAGGCACTTTTTTATATTAAAACCAGTTAGGGACCCCAAAGGTGGGGGTTTCATAAAGTGTAGGATCATAGAAAACCTTAAAGATTTTCATGACCAATTTGAATTAAAAAAAAGAAAAGGAGAACAGTTTTAAAGTTTTAGTATCGCAATTTTTTAATTATATTTTAAAGGGGCTTTTTACCCAATGAAAGCAAGAGACAACAATAAAGAATTGAAAAAAATCGGTTAAAAAAAATTGGGGCAGGGCAGTTGAGTAAAAATAAAAATTTTTAAACTTTATTCAGTCCAGAAAATGTTTTTATGAACACACATCAAATAAATGGTTTAATGGTTTCAAATTTAATGAACCTGACAAACTCCGTATTGAAATGACCCAAGATTTCAAAACAGGATGAGACAAAAGACTAATTAAAAAGTTTAAAGGAATGTTTTGGTTGACACTTAAACAGAAACATTATAGTATCGATATAAAGGGGCAAAAAGATGAGTTTCATCATTTAAAAGAGTCTATATACCCTTCGTATTGAAACTACATAGAAGTGTTCCTAATTAAAAATTTAAACGTTATAATATTTATATCATTATACATTCTATAGTTTATTGAAAACCAAATATCCAATAATGTACTGAATGCCGAGTCCTGGGTAGTTGTTCGTCGTTAGGGATTAGGGGATTGACGTTTTTGCTTGGGGCCTTGCTAGAGTGGACAGAAAAAATAAACGAAAAATATATTTTTTTTGAATCCACACGTTTAAAATGGAGGAAAACAAATAACATTTTTCAACCAATTGTCTTTAGAGATAAAAATATGAAACATTTTTTGAGATAAATCATCCATTGCCTTTTTTATAAAAGCAGAAGTAGGATGGATCATTATTCGATATTTTGATTTAAATTTATAAAGAGAAAAGGGAATTCAAAAAATATGTTTATTCAATAGGAGGATACACTTGTTTTGATTGTCAAAATGTATCAACGGTTCGGGACGCCTTATGAGAAGAACCGGGAAGTTGATTTTTTCTTACACCAAAGAGAGAAAAAAAGAAACTTAGTAACGCTTCTAACGTTATCGAGGCTTATTTTTCATTAAAGTAAAAATTTTTCTATAGTTGAACCTCCAAATTTTTGGTTTTAATTTAATAAAATATAATTTGTAAAAAAATTCACGTGAAAAAATTATTAATAAATTTTTGTACAAAAATACAAATAAATGATTCAAAAAAAAGGAAAAGTTAAGACTTGTTTAAAAAGAGTTTTCTCAATTCTATTTTATTGAAAAGTGCCCATGACTTCAAAAATTTAACATAGATTGAAAAAAAATCAGTCTTGTAAAATGTTCTATAAACATAAAAGAAATTTAAATCCAGAAAAGATTGATCCAAATTAGCACAAGTAATGTTTGAACTTTTAATTTTATATTTATAAATTTTTTACGAATACTTAGGGCGCTTTAAAATAGATTTGACATTAAAATTTGTAAAAAATAAATTAACGGGAGTCTGGGGGGTTTTCCACTTGTCTCAAAGCAGTTAAAACAAAACGTATTTCAGTTTAAGGCCCATTAGCCAGTATTTATGGGAACAAGACTTAATATCCTTGTCTCAGTTAGGAGCCCCACTGATTACCCGATGTCTGGCTCCTTTACAGAGGCGATGTTTTATTGTGTCAAAAAGAAAATAGTAAACATTTAAGTTCAATTATGTATATTGGTTTTATTTTTTAAACTAAATTTTATATAAAACGACCTAAAAACAAATGAAGATTGTTTATAATTAAAAAGAAGTTAGCTTGAAGGACAAGAATAGAAAATTTCCAGGGCAGAGAGAAACCAATTAAATTCAATTGAGTTTTAGTGCAAACCCCTTCTATTTTGATTAAAACCACTTCTTGAACTTATGTAATCATCAATATTCAAAACGTTGTTTTAATTTAAGGAAATGAACCTTTTTAAAAATTTCACAAAATAAACTAATCTTTGAACTTAGTCGTATTATTTTGAATTAATAAAGAAGAAGAATGAGCAGTTTTGAAGAGTTCTTAAAACGCAAAGAATATTTTCCATTGAGTAGAAGGGCCATAATAAATTGAACTGAAAACGAAAAATATGTCTAAAAATAAATGTTAGGTAACTTTAAATTGAAAAGACAAACAAGATCCCAAGATTTTTAGATTTTTAGATTTACTGAATTATTTTTTTATTTAGGAGGGTTTTCCACCTTCCGGGATCCAAAATTTAAAATTAAACGCAGAGTTAAAAACTACAAAAACCGAAGATCAAATAAATTTTTTTGTCAAACCAAATCCAAAATTAGAAAAAGAATTAATTTTTTTAAAAAAACTATTATTCGAAAACATACAAAAACAAAATAACTTTATTGCCCGTGACTGGATGCGAAAAGAACCAACGTCGGGGAATAAAATAAAATAACCAAAATCCGTAAATGGGATTTAAAGATTTACCAAGTTTAAATTTTATCGTTTAAGGATTTATTCTTTCGGAATAATTTTATATGAATGCATACTTTTTAACTTTTAAATTATTTCTTTAAAAATAAACCAAATAAAGATAAGAAGATAAATCAAATTGATTGCTGGTTTGTTTAACCTGAGAATCAAGAGTTACGTCCATCCGGAAAAAAAGTTTCCCGAGTTTTGTTTTCAGAAAGAAAAACTTTTTTCTGAAAATTCAAGTAAAACGATTTAATTTAAAGATTTACGGTTCTTTTTAAAGAATGAAACATACGCCTTAGCCCCGGGGTATAGGCTTTGCTTTAGAAACCGGAGGTCGGGTTGAACCTGGGGGACCAACAAATTTTTCCAGGTTTTAGTTTTAGAATTTAAACCAACGAATTGCTGAAAAGAAAGAATCCATGGTTCGGATGGCTGTAAAAGTTTGTCCACCCACCAACCCGCATTGGACCAGGGGTGGAAGTTAACAAACTCTAATGGATAGGGTGGTTTGGAAGGCAATGTCCAGAGGCTATTAAAGCGATAAGAGATGATGAATTTAAAAGTTCAAAAACTTAGAGTTTAAACCAAATTTGAGAAAAAAGATTAGGGTTATTATAAACAGCAGGGACTTTTTAGAGGAGGTGGTCCCTTTCAAAATTGTCGTGCTACCGACGTGGTCCATATTTTTGTTGGTTTGATGGGCACCCTGGCAACGGCCCCTTGAAATTACGGGGTAAACGGGACAAAATAAAGGAGAAGAGATGAGATGACCAAAACGGAGTTTTCCGGTCATGCGTTTTCCGAGGGGTATAACTTAAACCGGGATGCCTGTTTGTCCATATTTAAAAAAAAAATACTTAAACGCCTTTTGACCGATTCCCAAAAAAGAGGTAAAAAAAAGGTAGTGTTTTTTTTAAGTTACCTTTGTTCCTGCCGGGAGCCGATTTTATTCTTTCTTTTTTTAATTTTTAATTTGGTATTTAGAAAAAAAAATTAGGCACCAAAAAATCATAAACCCCATGGCGATTAAATTACAAACGCCGCAAACTGTAAAGGATAGACAAAAAGTATGAACTTAATAATCGTCTTAATGTTAACTTTTAAAAAAAATTGAATTCGGGGACTTGAAAGTTTATTTAGACAAACAGTTCACAAAAGTTATAGCATTAAAAATCTTCATTCTATGTTCAAGAAATGTCATAGACCAATTTTATAAATGAATACCTTGTTATGAGACTTAAAAATCGTGGGGAAGCACGTTTTTTATTTGTTTATATTATTTAAGAAGTTGGTTATACTTTGACCAATTACCAAAAAGAAGGAGGACCTGATTCAGGATGTTTTTAAAATGTTTCATTACCCGCTTTAATTTTGAAATTTTAGATATTAGCTTCCCATTCATCTAAATTTTTTGAATAATATTGGAAAGAATTTAGATATTTAATTACATGCTATTAAAAAAATAGAACAAAAAAATCCGTTTGCGATTTTAAAAATTAAAACGGAAATATAGACGTAAATAGCTTCTAGTTTGTATTTAAATCCTTAAATAAAAACCCAAAAAGGGAAATTTACATTTTTTAAAATAACGCTCAAAAATTTTTTAATATAAACAAAAAATTAATGGGGTAATAAAAGCTGAATTTGAATAAAATACCCCCTTTACAAAATTTTATGTATTTTTTTTTTTTTTTATAAAACTTAATTTAAAGATAAATTTTAAAAAAATTTCCAAGTATAAATATCGTAAAAGATTTATAGTGATTTAAATACAGTGGTAGAAAATCAACAGTTTTTTTTCTAATAGTTGTTAGCTTTATGTAAAACCGATAAAAACTTGAAAAAAACCTGGGAGACCTAACCACTTTTCGAGGTGTTTCAATTGGCGGGCCTTAACCCTTGTAAGATGATCCCGGGGAGGGGCATGAAACCTGCGCCTTATTCTCTGGTCGTGTCGTTTTCCGTCCTGTGGCTTTAAATAAAAGAATAAAGACCACCGGCCCTAAGAATCGTTCTGGGGATATCATACATACGATTTGGGTATGGAAATCGATCAATTTTTTAGTTTTAATTTCATTTATTTATTTAAACGTCACTTGTTTATTATTACTTTTAATAAATATTATTTATATATTAAACCATTTAGAAAAATTTTAATAGTGTATGACCATTTTTTGATGATATAATATAAAGAAATAATCTAAAGGGAAAAAGGACTTTCCCAAGTCAGGAGCATATGAATAGAACAAGGGAAAAAATTTAATTTTTACAACTGGTAAAAGAATAAGTCCTTTTGTGGGAAACGATAGTTTTAAAAAAAACCTGAAAACTTAAGAATTTATATAAAAATTTTAAAAGGTAATCAAGAACGTTTTGTTTTAAATTATATTATAACGATTTTAATGATACAAAAAGGTAATAAGTGGTCGTTATTTGTTAATTTTTTTAAACATGAAAAAATTGCCCCGGGGTTTTTTTAGGGTTTTTCCAGGTTAGGACCTTTTTCGAATTGGGGTAGTGTTTGACAACGGTTGGCGTAAACATATATTATTTGAGAATTTTTAATTTAGGAAGGCTTTTTAAAAAAAAGTTTGTAGGAGTGAAAATTTAAGAATGAAACGGCTTTAATTATTTAATAATATATTTTTAATGAAAAATTTAACAGAAGATAAATAGTTAAAAGAGTTAAGGTTCAAATATCGAATAAAAAACAATAAAAAGGGAAAACGTAAAGGAATATAATATATATACACTTACATTTGGTAATAAAATTAAATATAAGAGAAAAAGAAAAAATAAGGAAAAAATTTGCCAATGAGTTTAATATTTGGGGGTTAAAATAAGAGACCTTCCCAATATTTTATATGGTCGTTCTGATATTTTTTAAACAGAATTATATACCTGGATTATAAAAGAATTGTCTTCCAGTGAAATAGAAAGGATAAAATAAATAATTCAAACTTATTGAAATTATCTTTTTTAAACAATTTTAGTTTATTTAAAACGGATATTCTGGGTTTAAATTATTATCGTGTTTAAATTTTAAAATAGTCCAAAATATTATTATAATTAATTAAATATAAACCTTTTTTTCATTTATTAAGGTTATATCCGTCCTTTTCATAACTTAAATTATTTTTAACTTAAAGATTTTAAATTAATATGGACTGAAAATTGAATATACATAAATGGAAATTCTTAACTTATTCAAAAATGGCATATAGATTTAAAATATAAAATTGAACTTTTAGTTTACATTTCTTTTTGAATGGTCATACAACAACTTAAAAGTAAAATTAAGGGTGAACCCTGTATTTGCTATTGTAAAATATTGTTTTGATCCCAACTTCAGACGCCGCTCACACATGTTTATACTTGAAGGATCTTAAATTTTTACCAAAATTTGTTAGACATTTCAAATTCATTGGATATTTTCAAATAAATTTAAAAGTACGGACTTTTTTTATAAAATTTTGTAACCTTTATTGATATTTAATTTGATTGATTAAATTTTACTATAAGCTGAAGTAAAAAGAAAAACCAGTTTAGATATATAAATGTCGCTTGACTTTACTTTCTAACGAATTGAAGACAAATATGAAACATTGTTTTAGGAAACTATATATTTTAAAAAATAATATTGTCTATATAATAGAGTACAATTAGAATAGGAATTAAGTTTTATTTGCGAAGAATCAGCATATTACACCGTAATAACAACAATACCTTATAAATAAAATAAGTTAAGAAACGCAGCTCACTTTGTATTTGAACTGTAATATTTAAACATAAAAATAAGGTATGTTAAATAAAATTATTGTAACGATTTTTTTCGGTTTATGTAACACTTTCCTTAACATCTCTGTTTGTCCTGATACGACCGCTGGATAATGCCAGAAAGGTCGGTGACAAAAATAATTTTGATAATAAAAACCTTGGAATCCGTTAAAATAACTTATTCAAATAGTTGTATTTGAGATTAAAATAATAATTTGTAAACGTTTAAAAAAAGTGGAGGAAAGATAGAAATCAAGACGTTATATAAAAATAATGGTTTTATGTAATTGAAACCATTTAAAACAGTGATAAAACCATTACCGTTTCCTATTATTTGTTAAGATTATATATCAAGGATAAAGAAAGGGAATACGGATAATAAATTTTAAAAATCACATATTATATTCGGTATACCATTAGATCATAAATATGCACATGTGAGATTTGTTAATATTAAATTAAGTAAACTGACACCTACTTATTGACCAAATTTTAGAACATAGCTAATAAGTACATAAGACAATATTTAGTTTATTTTACGTAAATTAAAGTTACGTGGTCAGCGTAACACATACATTATTTACGTGGAAGGTCGTAATGCCCACAGTCAACTATGTCACATTGCACGCCATTCCCTTGTATTTGATTGAATGTTTTGCCAAAAATATAACTATACTTTTCGGTACATTACATTCCGTATGAAATCGTTGTTTTGGCCTTCTAGTCCGAATAAATTTATGAATATGTACATTCTATATTGCATAACATTTTTTTTTATGGCACACGGCAGATGAGCAGTCGGGCCACCTGTGGAAGGACATAATATAGAATTGCAATAACCAAGGCCCAACAGCTGGCACCGTGAGCATAGGTGTTAAGTCTCGTTTACCAGCAAACTGGCTATGATGCCTTCAACCGGAACAACTTTACACATTAGCTTTATGGCAGAATAGGCACCGGGTGGTATCACCAGACGGACTGTAAAAGGGGACCCACCGGTAAAATTTATCAACCAAACTCAGATTTTCTTTCAAATTTATATATTCTATTCAATATAAAAGTTCACACTTGCTTATTTATTTTCAAACACACTGCTGGTTCGAAAGGACGCTGAAACCCCTGAAATACAGCCAAAGAACTTTTGGGCTATTTTTATGTCATCTTTTGAAAATAAAAAACAATTTGAAGACATAACATATCATGCAATGTTGAAACAAAACTTGAGCGAGCATTCATTTAAAGGGTATTATCATTTAAAATTCATTAGTATTGTAATAACTTTAAATAAATTAACGTTCCCTACCTTTTTAATTTTATTTAAATGCTGTTTACTGGGATTTTGTTAAAAACTTTGCCTTGTAAATCAAGTTTATTAATTGTTTTTTAAAATGCTGCCCTTATGGACAGAAATTGCAACAAATACTCTATAAAATTGGGTCAAATAAATTTTAATTTAATTGTTTTACGTTTCTTTTCCAAAATTAAATATTTATTCGAATTTGTAGCACCTGTCTATTTTTAATCGATTATTTGATATCCACATTATTCTTTATTAAAGCAAACTGTAGCATGTGCACTAAATATTTCAGCGTTACTATTAAATTACAATACGGGAATAAATAAATTTGAAATTGTTTTAATTTCGGTGGGAATCCGTTGAAGTTTTTATAATAATACCTCAACAGTGACGCAAAACTTTGCTCTCCCTAAATTGATAAATATATAAATAAATTTGTTTCTCAATATATTTAATAATTTCTTAAACAGCAGTCTTGTCAAATTAATTTTACATTATAATTACTATACCTAACTAACCTACACATTGATCATCATAGTCCTTTCAGGACTTTTAATCTTAACTGCCTGTAGCCTAGGGTATAGGCGGCCTTGAAACCGGAGGTCGCGGGTTCGAACCTGGGACTCAATAATTTTCAGGTTTCAGTTGGTAGGAACTGGGCCGATCACCCAATTGTCTGAAAGAAGATGATCCATGCTCGGATAGCATGTAAAGTCGGTCCACCCACCAACCCGCATTGGACCAGCGTGGTGGGATACGTCCAAAATCCCTAATGGATAGGTGATTAGGAGGCCTATGTCCGCAGTGACATTCTAGGCTGATGATGATGATGAAATTTGGAATTATTAACTGACGTTAATTAAAATAAATAACGCCGTTAATCATTGTAACTGTTTTACTTTTATCTTGTTTCAAATATTACGTTTCATATAAATGTACATTACTAATATGAATAAACTTTTTGTTTTTTTTTAAGATGACAAAAGAAGCCCCTTTGAATTTCTTTCACCGGTCAGAGACCTTGTTCCGAAACGGTGGTAGGGTTTGACAATAATAAGCAAGGTTACATTTCTGTATTGAATTTAATTATGTAATAAATCAACACAAACAATTATTTGTTGTTGTTTTTTTAAGAACTGGAGTGATATACTAAAATATATTTTAGGAGATAGTTTATGCCTTAGTTTGCCATTTTATTTCTAACGAACGTACGAAGTATTACTTGTTCCAAAACCATCATCCATTAGGGAGTTTTGGACCGTATCCCACCACGCTGGTCAATGGGTGGGTCCGACTATTCCATGCCCATCCGACGCCTAGATCATCGTTCTTAAGACGATTGAAATCGGCCCAAGGGTTATAACAACGGGAAACAACAATTAAAATTTTGAGTGCCCGCAGGATCTGAACGAGGGTGAAGTTCAGGGGGAGGCCTGACCTCACTACTGACCTGCCTTTAAGCATGTCCTACCACTAGGCTACGGAAAGAGCTACTTAGCTTAATGCCTTAACATTGTCCTTTTAGAAACAAAAAAAAAAATGAGTCACTGTTCTATTTTTTTTATTTATATTTTGGTAAGAGTTGGTACTAAAATATATATTTTTTTAATGTTAGATAGATATGAATCAGATATGTTTTAAATCGTATATTTTTAATCAAAATAATCCGGAATCACATACTTTAAATGTTCTGGTATCAAAATTTTAATTTCATGTTTTATCCATCTTCGGAGTTTGGAACTGATTCAATCTGAATGAGGTTTTAATGATTTTTTTATTATTATATCGACATTTTTCTAGTGTACACACCTTCAGATAGCTACACCATTTAAATAATAATAATTACAACATTTTAGGCTTAGAGCCAATCAACGAGGAAGAACATGTTATGGTTTAAAATTGTTATTTTGTAAGGGCGGTCAAAAAATGAATATCTTGAAGTTTAGATTTAATTAGCCGAGTACGTCAAAATCATTATGATACACCGTTGGTTTTAAAGTCGTTTATGGAGATTTTTAAACAATTTAAGAAATTGATAGCGAAAATAAAGTGACATTTAAAAGTTTAAAAAAGTTTGAAGGCACATTACCTGTAGTTGCAGATAACATTGATTTCATACTTTAGTTACAATTCTATGAAGCTTCTACAACGAAATTAAAGACGTCTCATTGTTATTTAAAAAAAACATATGATAATTATTTACCGACAATATAACGAATATTTTGAAAGTTTTATTTTCGCATTATTTACGGAGATATAAAAATGTCGTGAAAGTTGTCGTTTTGGACAACCTACAAGACGTGCTTGGATCGTTTCACACTGGTGAGGCCAGACGAGGCTTGACAACTGAGCCCAAAGACGACATCCAAGTTTGATTCGTTGATTAACCCTCCCTGAAGTTGGACCTAACCCTTACCAGACCATTGTCCCATGTAAATATATTCGTCGATGATCACGCTATAGCACCCGGGAGCAACTACCGGCGTAGGCATGACTTGAGCGTTAGACATGACTTTGTCTCGTCCATGTTCATTAAGGCCCACGTGGAAACACCCGTAATCATTGGAGATAAGGTTAAGATCTTCTAATGACCGCATTATAACTGTCGGGAAAGTCATGTGGATGCACTGCCATAGATGTTTATACCGCCATTTCAAATCCAAAAGTTTGAACTGTCTTCCAATGAGGGTGAAGAGTTTCTGAAAATTACCTTTTCATTGGAAGGTTTCGTACTCCTGATGTAAGTCGGACGGACATCGTTATTTATGAACAACACATTAGCGCCTGATATACCGTATTGGAACGCTGAAGGCAACACAGCCCAAATTTCTAAAGAAGCAAAGCTTCATAGTCCACAAAACTAGGTACTCCTCAGTGTTGTGTATAATCCGCCGCAGGTAAATATGTTGTCTACGGTACTAGAGACTTCGGAATCCAGCTTATAAGGTGGCGGTAGTCTAGTCTGAAAAGGACCTTCAAGATGACTCGAGAAAGTCATAAACGCGCCGGAAGGGAAATCGGTCTATGTTGTTTTAAGAGGAAAACAGCACCACTAAGTCGGCATAATACCATCCTAGGACAATATAAAGAGCCTCCGATGAAGTACCCGACTTCTTCTTCCGCTTGAAGTTTGTTGTAATTCCTGCTCACCAGGTGCTTTTGTTCTTTACTTGATAAAAAGCATTAGTATCTTGCTCAGACGACGTCTGGGATATCTTCGAGGGAGGATGAGCTTTGTCTTGGGTGCTCACTGCTTAGTAAGCGGGCCGATGAGAAAGAACTGGGAGGCTAATTCTATGCGCAGCCACACGCCATTAATAATAATTAGCTTTAGTATAGATTAGTATCAGCTAAAAAGAAACAAAGAAGTTATTGATAACAGTATATATAATGATATCGCCCTTTGTTAATCATAATTTCATGGCGTGTATACATTAAAATAAACGCGAGCCCATCTTGAGCATCAACCCACCTTGCATGTTTCTGAGTTCTAAAGTAGTAGAACTCCAGTTGTTAAAGTTTCATCAGAAATTCTAATTAACGATTTGTACTTGAGAAAAGCTTACAAATTATAAGTTACAACTCAAAAGATTTTATTTTTTGCGCTGAATGCGTCAAATGCTATGTTATTAAAAAAGCAAATCCAGCATTTTGCATTTTATCACAATGCACAAATCAGATATTAATCTTTACTTATTTTTTTTTGTTTAAAATACCTTTAACCTCAAACAAAATTCCATTTTATATTAGTATTTTTTATATCTTATGATGTATTTCATTCAAATATATCTACCAAAATAATTCTAATTTATATTT
>JAGSMT010001275.1:0-16542 GCA_029286875.1 Lamproptera curius | reverse complement strand
TTTATGGGAAATAAGAACACTTTATATATTCCATCATAATTTTTAAATATATATAAATGTTTCTTAATCCGAGAAAAGAATTAAGCGAATATCATTAAAAATTTTCATTTGTGGAAGGGGCAAAAATTTAAACAATCTTCTGGTCGAAGTAAAGGGGTCCATTTAACATTATAAAATTAACTTTTTCTCCAATCAATGCCAACAATATGGCAACCACAACACGCGATCCTATAAAAAAAAAATAATGATTTGGCCATTTCGTTGCGAAACGTATTAAACACTACATGTTCCGGTTTGAAGGCACCTGAGCATTTACTGGCTAAACAAGACTTAAATCCATGTCCTCACGGTTGGACCTTGGCGATACCACTGGTATAACTAATGTTAGGGTTGGTTCACTTTCCATCAGGTGGCCGACTGCTCGTCTGGAACATAGACGTTATATTCTCATAGAAAAAAAATATATAGGCAAAGTTCGAGAGCAGTCGATTCATTAAAGATAATATGCTTTTCATGGCAATAGTGGACTAGATAAAGATAACTTCTAAAATGTGAGCCATTAATTAAATGAACATCATACTTTTCGTAATATCCGGTCAATTATGCAATCGAAGAACGGTCATAGATAGTTATTATGGCTTGTGTGTCTTTATATTTAGCTTTTGGTAAAACCAGCTGTGAAAATTATAGCTAAGTCCGATATTAACTTAATCGCAACCATCATCTTATTAAAGCTTGAAAGGAAAACATACTAACTCGACGAGTTGGCATGCTTACGATACTGTCATGTATTACTAATGTTACGCGTATATGTGGCAAACGTGAGCACAGGGTAATTTATACTTAACTCGCGATGATTGAAAACGATTATTTCAATGGTTAATATTCTATAGATTTCATATCGAGTTGCAATATGAGACTAGATATGTATAACTTTAATATCGACATTATTAAAATAAAGACAATGTCTCTCTCGTGGCTTTGAGTATTTTATAAACATCGATAGTTCTATCATTTCAGGTTGTTTTTTTATATGAATAACCATTTATAGCTTAAGCTTAGTTTAATCCGAAATGTAGTTATTAACTTTTGGAAAAAATCCTATTCACTGATAAGTTCGATGTGTAGTTTTATAGTGATGTGTGGTAATTTTATCGGACTTATAACTGTTTAGCGATTGTTTTTGAAGCAGAGTTTGATGTTATACAGTTATATGAAAAATGGCTCAATGTCTATGATTGACATGAGCGCAGTTGCAGTGGTTTAAATTTAAAACTAGTTATATTACAGTTGCTTATAAATTATTTTATACTTGATTCATTACAATTAAGGATCTCATTAATTTTATTTTGCAATCTTAATGTAGGACTAGCTGTAAGAGAGTCTTATTTTTTCAGGTATAGTTTTGTATTTATACTGAAGTATTTTGAAATTTACTATTCTAATTTTTCTATAACACTAGAAAGGCAAGAATTTTAGTATTTTAAACACAACTATTCTTGAATTAAACTAACTGTCTGTGTCTCATGACCTCTCTCTAAAATGTTTATCATTATGCAACCTTCAAAACAGCGGTTTTTTTTTAAATGATAGTTATTTATTTTGTGATGCTACTATGTTAAACTGGTATTAATGCTTATAAAATAGGGCTCGAGAACTTTTGTGGCATCCTGTAATTATGAGAGCTTCTTAAATTGCAAATCATAACGTCATGTCATTGTCCATTATAAATGTCAATCAACCGTTGCTTTGTAATTAAAAATCCTGCTAAAGAAGAAAGTACAGCCTCGTATTAACGTTAAGTATAATAACAGATCTTTTATAACATCGTTGATTATAAAACCAGCGTCAGATTTGGAATCACAATGCACTTGCTTGTATTGAATGGCACATTTACCAATTCTTTACAAAAAGCTACTACTATCTTAAATGTGTAGTTGTAACTTAGTTTGTTAACTATAACTAGATTAATTAAAATAGATTTTTATTATTTTATAAGTTAGATATGAGCTGGTACTTAATACATAGAAGTCTTTACAAAAAGACAGATATTTATAATATACATAGTAACAGTTTATGTAACTATAACTTCAATTAAAGAAAACACAACATTTATTTACACCATATTTTATAAGAACGAAACAAACCCAAGCACAGAAAAATCAAATAATACTGATTATTGATTCATCAATATGATTGATTCATTCAATTTCAGAATACTGCAAAATTTAACAATTTCTTTCCAAAGTTATTAATATATCTAAAGAAATACCAACATCATGTTTTGATGGAATAAAGTATTTCCACGTTTGCCTAAATCAGTATATGCTTATAACGTTTTTGATTAAGTTTATTTTGGTACTTTTTATATAATGTATTATATTCCCAGAATAATATAGCTATACAAATGTAGGTTTATATTTTGACTTATTTTTTTTTTTTTTTTTGATGGATCTCGTGCTCTGGGAGTAAACCTATTAGAACATAACCGGGTGTGGGGGGCCGTTGCCATCAGGCGGTCTCCCCTGAGTGACTTAACTGCACCATGGGCCCCATGTGCTCGTATACTGTACGTTTATATTTATGTCTCAGTTGAGATCAACAACTAGTTTATACAATCAAAAGTAAATAAAGGAACGTTATGGTCGTTACGTCTTTCCGTTTGTGTAAAGCAGTCATGTTGGTGCCTGCTTTACACAAACGGAAGCTCTTTTCGTAACTATCATTTTACATCGTACTTTTGTAAGCGTTGTATATAGCATTGATACGAAGAATATCACACAATAGAATAATAATATATATATTCCCGCAGATTAATGAATAATAGAGACATAATACTTTCTGTTGCTTACGCGAATACTATACTAGATAAACCATTCAGTTTAACGGATTTTATCACGCTTAATTACTCTACAATTATACCCGAAGTTTTTAACCCTTCTCGGGTTCCTTGGACTACGATGTTGAGCGTCGAAATGTCAGTGTTAATTCGGCTACGTCAATTTTCAATATAAAAATATACGATCCGTTTTAAGCATTCAGTATTTTCGTGCTTAGTTTTAGTTTTTGAAATAATTGGATCCGAAGCAGGTGGTAGCACCCGTCCATCTTCCCTATTAAAATATGGATGTTTTTCTTAATTTCCATAGACTAACGAATCATTCCTGATGTTGATTTGTGATTTATCAAATCTTATGTTATGGTTAGGATAGACTAAAATTTGATCACATCTACGATTATAGTTTCGCTAATTAAAATGTGGACTATAAATTTAAACACAGTGACACATACCAATTAAGCAGCATCACACGTATGTTGTCGTTACTAGGCGACTGCCAATCACCCAGATTTAAAGTCTTGGTGACAATTTGGTAAGTGCGTTTTTACTGAGTGACAAGTTAATCAGTAAAAACGCACAATATTAATGGCGCCATTTCATTTCCATAGGTTATAATATTTATCTTTTCTTTCTGAATATTAATTGCCTGTTCTGTAGAAAAAAAATATTTACTGAAAATAATGTAACGGAATAGCATAATATATCGTTTCTCAATTTAGCTGCAAATCATGGATTCCAAGGAAGGGAAAGAAAACAATATTCGCCCTCATTCCTTTAGAATATCAAACTTTTAAATACAATTTCATAAGAAGCAGTGAGTTTTATTTAGTGTGATCTTAACAAAATGTTACTTTTTACCTTTATTGTATTAAATAAAGAAATAAGTTAGTGTTGTTCTTAGAAATCGTTAACATATTTTAAAGTGCTATTCTGATTTTAAATGTTTGAAGTCATGTATGTATATTTGACCTAATTTCTAATTCACTGTTATTTTTTTTTTCACATTTCTGAAAAACTTTTTCTGTTATTTGTGTTGAAAAGGAATTTCTAATTAATGCTGTACGTATTATATCGTGAAAAGTAATTTTAATGTAGTTTTTAATATAGTTTCATTACAAATGTGAGACTATCTTGGGATATTTTGAAGGAAGGAATTTTTTAACAGGGGAAGCGTCTGGGTTGGTACCACCACGTTACTTATTGCTTACGCAAAAGCAATAGTGTAAAAAACACTACTGTTTCGGTTTGAAGGCACCGAGCAGCGTAATCACTAGATGAACGAAACTTAATGTATTAATTTTATAACATTTGTTTCATTCTTGTTGAACTTCCATGTTCTTTGTCTTACGTAAGACTGAATTTTATGTCGGTATAAATAAATTCTGAATAAACGTTAAATGCTCAAAGTTTTTTTAGTTAAGTAATGTATATTTTTAGCAAAATAAAAGTGATAATTATATTAGTAGTAACCAGAAATTGTATTACAACGAAAGAATACAAGATTTTTCCTCCTAATTTAATCATAAAATAAATACGAAAGAAACACGGGATAATTTCTAAGAAAATTACAGATTTTTTTATCATGAAAATGAAAATCGTTTTGTTGTGACTAAAACAATAATAAGAACCAGCGCTAGATTTTGAATTTATGATTGATTCGATATTAAAAAAATAATCTTCACTTACTTGGCAGTTTACTCGTAATGTACTCAAGGTAAAACGACACAAGGACCAGATATAATGTAGCTTATTTCTGATTCCACCTTCGGTCGTGAGTTTGAATGCCGCAGGTAAATAACTTTTGTGCCGTTACGTGCCATCGTTGTTTTCTGGTTAGTTAAGGCAAATTGGATCGACATATGGATGATCCATGCGTCGGATTGGTATGTAAAAAGTCGGTCCAATCACCAATCCGCATTGGATCAGTATTGTGGGATATCGTCCAATAACCCCCTTATGGAGAAGGCGTGCATTAGGGCAGGCCTATGTTCAGCAACAGTCTAATGGTTTCTGATTATATTTTTTTTTCGCAAGTTCTCTATAAATCTAACTGTTTCATTGTAATGCTTATTTAGGAAACATTTTCGAATAGTTTTCTGTGACTTTCCTGTATTTGATGTAATTGAATAACTGTGTCATATTTTGTAAAATACTTAACAATATATTTTACTTTAAATAATGGTACTTTTAAAATAAAATTTGCGTTTTTTTAAGCCTTATAACAAATGTACTTACTGTTATAAAGTAATTGAAATAGTTTATATCTAGGTGTAGGTGTATAGAGTAGCAGTAACACTTAAACATTTGTAGGGTTGATTAAATGTTTTTGCAACAACTCATTAGCCTTAGAAACTTTACAAGATATTAATACTTACGGTCATACTTACTTTCAATTTATTATTAGATTTTTCTAAAAACTTACATGAACTAAGTGACAAGATAAATGAGAAAAATTTCCACGGTTTTATACTGCGACATTTTAAAACAAAAAAGGAAGTTTATACTGCACACCGTTTTAATTTATGCTCGTTGAAAGCGAGGTAGATTTTTTCGCATACAATAAACATTTCCAACCTGATCTAGGGAAATTTATTACGCCTTCCTGAAACAGTAACATGTGAACGGAGCCCGCGTGCGGTTTTCAATTAATTAACTCATCTAATTCCGAAACGTGTCCTGCTTCACTATTGTATTTCTAATCTCTCCTTTTCCCACAATGTAAGCAGGAGTACTATGTATTTATTTTAATAAAGTGATAATGCACACTTCAAAAACTACACGTGTAAGTTAATTGTGATCTTTATTCGAAAGTAACTTTAGTAAGATCAAAAAATAACTTATTAATGTTTTGTTAATGTTGAGTGTAAAGTGGGAAGTTTGGTTTAAGGATAGAGAGAAGTAAGTGTACTATGTGTAATCACTGGTGCAAAAGTATGATTCCAATTTTTTGAAAAAATATTTTCTGGAAAATATTGAATTTACTACAATTTTACTCCCACAGTGTTGACATTTTCGCTTAATTTGTTGCTTACTTGTGTTACTTTTAAAGTGTACTACGTAAATTTTGTTCATGTATTTGCGTATTTCCGTATGACGCAAACAACCCTGTGTGTCATAGGGCTGTTTACATTCTGGTTTAGGTGTAATAAATGCATGAGTCGCCAATATAATTATTATTTATTGAGTATAATATTTTTATATACATAAACAACCGTATTGAAATCTTTTGTAAGCTTAAGATTAAAAATGTATATGTAGGTTATTTACCCCTTATTGATTGAATAGATAAATCAAGAACTCTCACAGGAGTTCTTGATGAAAACAATTTCACTTACGAGTACCATTTTTAATGTATGTATATATGTAATTACAAAAATGCTCAGGGCGTATCCAAGCAAGAACCTAGATTCAACATAAAATCATTTCGCATTGCTTCTTTGCCGTGAAATACCTTTCGCTATTGTTTTTATGAACGTTTTTGTGCCTAACGTTTACGTGTTTTCAGCAAGTTTGATGTTTATCGTAAAATGAAAAATGGATTGTTTGTATTGCACGAGGCGCCATTATAGGGTTAAGATTTTATTTTATTATATAGTCGATATAATAGTGAATCATTTTAATGTATGAAAGCATTTATTAAAATGGCAACTTTTTAATTTGTTTTAATAAATTAAATATTCGACGCCAGCATCTAGGTACCCATACTAAGAGCTGAAAACTCTACTGGGTTTGTGGAGCATTGTATTACGCTTCTACGGCTAGAGGATATATATTCCTTGAAGCATTGTATTATATGAATATTGTATGTCCACTGAAAAATAATATCTTTAAGAACAGAGTGGTTTGTGTTTACCGTATTTAAAAAAAATTATTACACCTCCTTCCCATTGTTAAATAATTAGAAAAAAAATATTAAGTGATTTTATTTGTAATTTTATAATAATACATGCATAAAATGTAGAGCGTCTTAAATGTAGGGTAAACGTTGGAAATATGTTAATAAGTAACGACTTCGTTTGCTGATACATTTTCATATATTTATATTAAAAACTAGATTTTTTTTAAATTTAAGACTAAGTGCGTGTACGATTAGTCCTATTAAAAATGTTTTATTTTTTTCTTTACAGTTTAAAACCTGTTTTAACTTACGATAGTAATAAATAAAAATATAAACAGTACCGTACAGATGAATGTAAAGATTTGCCGTACTGCAAGAACATATCATTTTTCGCTTTCCTGAAATGACTATAGCATAAAAATATTATTAAATAACACAAAAACTAAACAAGCACTTCATTAAGTCTACTTTATATTTGTTGCATCTTTCTGTGAATACGTAACATAATTCTATAGCAAATAAAAGCTAGTATTATGTTAATAATTCTTCTATTTAAAGTAATTAAATTGTTTGTTACTTATCGACGTTATCTTCCTTGCTCTAAGTACCTGTTTAAGTAAATAACTTTTATCGATATCCCATCTTATTGGATTAAATCTGTGTTAAGAATTACCAATCCATATTATACTAATTGCATATTTTGGACTGTAATTATTTTCTTCAGTGTTATTAACACGCAATCCTTTAATAGACACTTAAATTTTGTCCTAATATTTTTTTGCTTTTGCCTTTAAATATTGCCGAGTTAGGTTTAAATTTCTATAATGCACTGGGTCGCTTCTCATCGCGTTTACTAACCTACCTAAGCTTTGCTTCCAGATAATTTAAAAGTGACATATTTCGGCGTTCTTGTATATAGAGTAAACTAGCTGTTGCCTAGACTTCATTCAAGTGCAATAGCGAGGTGTATTTGTATATACTGAATGTAATATAAAAAAATAAAGAGACTGCATATGTCTATAATAAAACAAAGTTTCACTTTTTAAAAAAAATACCTTTAACAATGACGAATTTTATCCTCCATTTCAACGCCTCCTCCAGTTCATCATATAGATTGAAATTGCAAAATTGCTTGAATAAACACTTAAAACTTCATGTCAAGTTTCTAGACACAAAGTATCATCTTATAATTTTCAACAATGACGAATTTCAACACATTTAATCACTGTTATCAATTAATAATCGCCTATGTACTGTCTTACAATCTATTCTACGTACGTACCACATTTCAAAACCGGTTCAATGTTTAAGACGGTAAAGTCGGTTAGACAAACAGGTAGCATTAGTGTGGATATTGTAAAATAAAAAAGAGACATAATACCGCGGCACAATAATGCACCAAAAACGGCCACAGTTTTTTGTACTTATTGGATAAACTAATCAGCGGAAACTGTTGTAACGAATTTTGACCTTTAATTAAATAATATTTTCAAAAGAAGTTCTTCATCATATTAATGCATGGCTTTATATTTTCAAGCATGTTGTCTGCTCTGTTTTGCTATAAGAGCTGAACCACGATAAATAAGTAATTTCAGAGCTAATAGAGATTTTAAACGCGTTACAACGGGTAATTAGTTAATAAAAGATACTCGTTTGTACGTACAGTTTCGTTGGCATAGCTATTATTTTTTTTTTTTATTAAAAAATAATTATATTACGCAACGAAAATAATTATATTACCAACATTTTTTTAAACTATTAGTTTTTAAACCCAAATTCGCGTTTGTTATTAGCATATTGGGCTAATTATATACCTAACAAATATATACTTAGACCATTACCTTTAATGCTTCGTAACACAATTTGACTTTTTAAAATACATCATATATATAATATGACGTATTAGCGTATGTAAAAGTTGAAACTATTTATTCATTTACAGCTTTATTTTCTTTTTGTAGTTTCGGTCTACGCGCAATTTCATAAAAGTTTACTTGAAGTTTAATGAGTTCTAGAAGTAAGTATTTAAAGCACTTAGTTGGCCAAGCTAAAAGATCTTAAAAGTCTTGTTGAATCTCTAATTTAAGCCAAAATCAGTTTTCGAATGTATTTACTGTCCTTGGCTTGACATCTTGCTTATTTAATAAAAAACTACATTGAGTAGTGTTATTTGTAGAGAATATCATATGTTAAGGAATGTATATAAATAAATAATATTGCGGTGTCGGTTTGTAATAACAAATAACCGTTTTTAAATTATGAGATTGTGATATAAAATATTTTTTAATGTTACCACAAAGACGAAGTCGCGTACAACAGCTAGTTTCAAATTGAATTCGAAATAAAAAAGTTAAAAGCAAAGCTTACATAATGAAATTAAATTAAATGTCTTACATGACCCTAATGTTCAACGACACCTGTCTAAATCATGAGACCGTACTACTCACCGACGACCACAACCCTGTTTCGCTATTATTAAGTACCTGAATTATGAAGTTGGTTTCATTTTGATGTTAATTTTTAGGAACCAGACTTATTTTTTTTTCCATACAAACCAAAAATAAAATATACCGAGTCTTTTAGAGTATGCTCTCAGTTCTAAATAGTTTTAGGCACATAGGTGATAACACAATACAAAGGATGTTACATGTCTGCATTATGATTTATTGGAAACTTATTATGCATCGATATGCATACTTACAGATATCGATATATATTTTTAACGTAAACATAAAATTAATACAATTAAAAGAGTAGACTTTAAAGAGAGAGTAATATGCAATAATTTCCATATAAATAAAAAATAAGCAAATTAACTACTAGACTATCAAGTTTCTCGGTAAAGACCTTAATTTAGTTTATAAAAACATCTAACTCATGTTTAAATATCCTTATTCAATGAAGAACGTACACATACGTAGAACGCTCTGACCTAGGAAAAACCGGCAAAAGTAAAGTCTAAGAAAGTAGGACTTTTTTATGCCAAGTAATGTATGTGACACACTTTACAAAATATAAGGGTATGTATTTAATTATTTTTAAAAAGAAATTTGGAGCAAGCATAACCAGGCTATATATTCGTTTATTTAAAAGATAAGATAATAAGTAATAAGTTTGGGACATGAATAAGCGTTATTTATATATTCTCAGTAGAAGAAAAAGTAAAGGTGAGTGACAAACAATTCTCTTTGATACGAAAACGAGTGCTATAAAAATGTAAGGAACTACGGTATTAATTATGACAGATGCATTCCGAGAAAGATATAATAAATGAGCAGACTTAATGAAGTGCTTGTTTAGGTTTTGCGTTATTTACTAATATTTTACCGTACATTTGATTCAGGAAAGAAAAAATACAACGTTATTCGCTTTGTTGTATAAACGTTTTCATAGTACGGATAATGTTTGCACTCATCGGTACATTTATTCTCATTATTCTTTTACCTTTTCTGCCGTTTGTTGAATCGGGTCGATACGTTTTTGTGTAAAATTTTAATAAAAACACATTTGAAAAATGTTTAAAAGATCCTTTTCACACTGAAGTCTAAAGATAAGCTTACGATAGGCATTTCTAGTTTCAAGCTTTAACTTAAATTTTTAATACCCTTAATACAGTAAGTTTTCTTAAATTATAGTATCGATGTGATCACAAAAAAGTAATTTGGAGTTAAAAGTTACAACAAGATCTTCACTCTTATCTTTATCTTCTTATTTGTTATATTGGTACTGCCTATATTTGGCGCTAATATCTTCTACTGTCACTTTGGAGTCACAGTGAGGAATGACCATACTTTCACGAGGGTTTTAAGAGGATGAGGTGTTCTGGAGGTGTTCCCGTTGGATATATTTTGAATTCTTTCACGCTCAAAAAAGGCAAGCATTCTCATCTTATTATTAAATTACATCATTGTGTCATACAAAATGCCTTTAATTTTTTCTCCTGGCTTGATATATGATTATGATTTAATAAATAATGTTAGTTGGAGATGTGTTGCCGTGATTGCTGCTTAAAGTTACCTATTATAGCATAGGCATGTAGTTCTTTTTTAATTTTTTTATAAAATGTCTCTGCAGGCAAGATGGGTATCAGTACTATATAATGCCCCCAATGATAATAGCTATGTTCATCCGTTAAAAATTAGCTTGTTTTTTGTAACCTTATTGTATGTTTCCTCTTAAAAATGGTTGGTGACTACAAACGCACGACTGACAGAGGGTCATAGCCCGAATAATTCATGCGGGGTGCAGGTAAAGCGGTGTTGGATGTAAAAAATGGGTTATTATACAGCAGCTTAACAATTTTATGTGCCACAGACGACATTAGAGACAAAAGTAAAGGCTGCATGCTGCATGAAGTTACTTATACCAATGAAACGGTTTTAGGCTGCCTCTTCTTTCTGTGTATGCAGAAAATAAGCTTCATTTGCTTATTATCCGACGCTAAAGTCTTTTGCAGTCAGTTGGAGTCATAGGGAACGAGGAATGACCATACTTTAACGAGGAGCTGTATAAGGATGAGATGTTCCGACGATATTCCCGTTAGATATATTTTGAATTCCCTTAGCAGTCGAAAAGGACTAGCACTCCTATTTAATAGATAAATAGCATTATTTTAGATGAGTTGTGGGCGATTTATTTCAATTTTATTGCCTAAGAAGTTTCCGCGTCCGCAGAAAATGAGCTTCGTTACCTACCAACTAATGTGGTTCTACTGGAGTTCCAGGCTACTTTATTAGGAGTCAGCGCTGTATAAAAGTCAAGGTCAAAGGGTGACTAGGGATATACTGAAACTGCGAAATAAGTCTGTTTTTCGCAAAGTGTTACCGTTCCGTTCCCGCACTTATTTGCAAAGAGCCATAGTTATTGTACTAATAGGGTTAAAGATGTTTAACAATATACGTCCATGGATTTACATACACATAACATACCTTTGCGTCAAATACCTCTCGTCTTTGTTTGATTGCTTAATATTTTTCTTCTTATTGTAGAAATCACTAAGTGATCATGGAATTTGGTACCTTCTAATCCAGCTAATTTTATATAAACGTCAATTATTAATAATATATATAATTTTGTTAGTTGTCCTAGGGGTATAACTTATATTCGATAGTAAATTAGTAAATACAAAGGCATTGTGTGTCCTACTACGAATGCTTAAGATAGCTCTGAGACTAACGGGATCGAGTTTTTATATCTAATTTCTACAATGCCCTTTAATTTTTACTTCTCATATGCCACAATTAAATAGAAAACATGTTAACAAAATTTTGTTTACCCGCAGATTTTGAGCTCACTATCTCAATCTTATATATTTAACTTTATAAAGCAATCTCTCAGACTTCTTGGCTACAAAAGTCATTCTTGCGCTTCTAAAATAGATTTATCATGCAAAATCTCTTTCACAAAATAACAATATCATTCCTACAGCTAAGATATATCTTAAGGTGTGAGACATCACCTCAAGATTTTACGGTTTATAATTTATTTGCATTTATCTCTCCAGCTCTAATATGTCATCTGTTAATACACCATATGTCTTTTTCTTTATTGAACTCTCCCGTCGTTTGTCATAAACACTAGATAATATAAAACTTATGTCAGTTTACTCGTTACATTTAGGGATTTCTTTCTCTTTATTTATTCAGCTGTGCCTTGCGCGAGTTTCTTGAGTGAATTTCCCTTGAATTTTCTTGTAAGCCTGCAGCTGTAATTTATTTTCACAAGACTGTAATAAAGGTGGTGTTCTTTATACTTTCACATAGACAAGAAATAAAATGTTTTTTATGTTTCGTATAATATCTGAAATACAATATAAGCATTGCATAACAATTTTACGCTATAATAATATTTTTTTTATTTTAAACAACTTTATTATGTCTGACCATTGCGCAACAGATATAAGTAAATAAAAATAAAATAAAAAGCCTTTTATTTCCAGTAAAAAATTTACACTTCTCATGTATCTATTAAGTATGTGCTAGTTAAAATAGTTTAATCTATGTTAGTATAATTTTTCTTTCTTAATGTCCTGTATGTTTTTTAATGTGTTTTATAATAATATATTTACTGTTTTTTTTCTTTTAATTTATATATAGTTTTAAATATTTTTTAAAAATTAGTCTACTGGAACCCCAGAATGGGTAAAGCCTCCTCCAGTGACTCCTATTTGTTTCTGTCTTCAGCTACTTTTATCCCAGTTTGGTCCAGCTATCGTTTTGATATCATCCTCCCATCTTGTAATAGGTTTACCTTTTGTTCTTTTGCCAATGGTCCGTTACAGAAAGTTACTTTTTGGTCCATCTTTGATCTGTTAGCCGGCAACAATGACCGGCCCCTTACATTTCGATTTTTGTGTAACTCTAAAGCGTTTGTTACTTTTGTTATTTTTCTTATTTCTAGTATGGCGTATTTGTCCAATTTCCCTTATATTTAACAAAATATTTAACATGCTTCTTTCAGTCCTCTGACAAACTTTTTATCGTTTTTCTTGTTTCAGCAGTGAATTTCCACGTCTGGCAACCATATGTCAGAACATAGCAGAAGGTTCGAATTCATGACTTTGGTTTTAAACTTAATTACTTTTGAAAACATCCTTGAGACTCCAATATTTGTTCCACGTTATCTTTATTCTTTCTCTATTTCAATTATTTTATTTTTCTGAAGAAACTTATAGTTTTTCTCAAATAGGACATATTCATCAACGTATTCCAATGGTTTGCTATTGATTATTATTTGTCTTGTTATAGTTGTTTGTCATTGTCTTTGTCTTTGTAATATTCATTTCCATACCTACCTTTTTACTTAGCCTATGTTTCAGAGCTTCTACCATGTTTTTGTAGTTGGTAAGATGACTCGGATATTAGTACTAGGTCATCTGCAGAATCTCAGGTGACTCAAGTAGATTCGCCGTTTATGTATAGCCTTGTTGGCTTCAATTACTTGCTAATGAGTCGACTCGAGGACAGCTATGAATATTGTCGGAGATTAGCAGGTCTCCTGTCTCACTCCTCTTTCTATTGGGAAGCTTGAACCTAAGGTTTCATGTTTAATTTTATCCTTGTTGGTTTTATATATGGATTTGATGATTTTTACATATCTTTCTTCTGCTCCTAGTTCTTTCAGGTATTTCCAGATGCTTGCATGTCTTACCGTATCTAGATAGATATCGTATATAGATATAAGTACGCTTTTTTAATTAACAAGGTGCATTTAGACACAGGTACACTCCCTATTCCATTACTCTCATAATCCGATGATAGGGATAACACCACCAGGGAGAGATCAAGCACAGAACCGAAGTTTTCATTTCCATCCGACGTATCGTTTATCTTTCTTTACTGGCAATAGGATAATCAGCCCGCGATGTCCTAACCAAGTAGGAAACTACAGTTAAAAGTTGTTGAGTCCTCGCAGATTTACAACCAGTATATATCATTCCAATAAGAGATTCAAATTTGATATTTTACACTAGCGCTTATATATAGTCTTCTTTAATAATAGCTATTTGTTAAGTAGTCTGCCTTTAAACTCCGATGTATTAGAAATTCTAAAATATTTAGTATACAGATAATTTTCCATTATGAGTTTCAATAAACTGAATAAAGTGATAATTAACAAAAGATTCAACTAAAACATTGATATAACCTTACTAGTTTGCAATTATACCTACCGATTAACGCTACGTTACATGTCCCTGACATACTGTAATTTTTTGTTTTTGTCTATTACAAAACTCGCACACTTTAAATGTTAATAATTAATATTAATAAAGGAATAAATGAAAGTAAAAATAAAAAAATATAGACGTCCCTACGCGGTCAACAAATGGCAGTAATAAATTGTCAAGTATCATGACATCCTTACAAGCTTTGGTGAAGAAATTAGATAGTGCTGGGACACACAATTTATTATTACTTTATATTAGTTAAACAATAAATAATTAACATGAGATTTGTCGTGTTTGTATGTGATTTAATCAATAGTACATTAATGAATCAATAAAAATAAAGACTTACAATAAAACGGAAAAACAAATATTCGTAGCAATTTCTGTAATACTTCTTCTCGCGTGTGTCCTGCATGTACCTTGCTATCAAAATGGATTTGTGTTTTTCCTATGCACAAAACGACAAAATATAAAATTATAAGATACCACTAATATACACATCATCTCAAAACTATACAGATGCTATATGCAGATATTGTTTTAAAAACATTAACAACTTGATGACACTGGTGAATAATGCGTCCACTTAAACGTCGCCGTAGGTTGATTGCCACCTACGAAACTGTCTTTCTATGTTCATCAATAAAAAGTTAGTTTATAATTACAAGTATAAATTGGCTAATCAAAGACTTTGATTTGTTTTTTGCTGTGACTGTTATCTTAGTGGATATTTTTTTTATCGAATCGATTAAAAAAGTCTGTAAAGCTTTTGAACAATAATTTATGACTAATTAAAAAGTATCGTCTCTTTTTACTTAGTCGCCAATCTCGTGATTAACTGTTTCGGCTTATAATTAATGTACCTGATGTCTATTACAACGTGCCTTGTTCCTTTAAAATTTCTTGATAGCACTTTGATAAGAGTGATATTTATCAACATTGCTGTCACAATTGTTTATGTTAAGTTATTTATAGAGATTCATAAGTAAATGCTTCCGAGATAGTGAAGAATATTTTGGAAAGTGTATCTTAAATTATCAGGATATTCCTAGTTATTTTTCACTGCAAGTGGTTCACTTACTTAGCATACCTCCCCTAATACACCCCTATCCATTGGGGGGTTTTCGGACCGTATCCCACCACGCTGGTCCAATGCGGGTTGGTGTGTGGACCGACTTTTTACATGCCCATCCGACGCATGGATCATCTTACTGTTCAGACAAATGGGTGCTCGGCCCAAATCGCCCTAACCAACAAGGAAACAATAAAGAAAATTTGTTGAGTCCCCGCAGGATTTGGACCCCCGACCTCCGGTTTCTAAAGCACACGCCCATGCCACTAGACTAGGGGCAGTTTTACGGAGGATTTGAACGTTATGGAGAAAAATTTTTTCATGTAGGTACTTTTTATATTTTTCCAGAATGAAGACGATATAGATAATAGCAAATATTTGTCAAGATAAAAACGAAAGTGCTAAATCCGCACTGCCTTTATTGTAGCCATATTATATTGCACGGAACAGCTCGTGTGGGACATTGCTTTATAAATAAACGATAGTTTTACGAATTTATTGACAGACGGTCAGTAGTTTTAGGCGTAGTTTTTGAAATAGAACGACGGGAGGTTAAATGTATCTTACTAGATAAAACTATATACAAGCAAAAAAACTACATGAATGACGGTTAGAAAAAATTATACATTATTGTTCAGCCAATTAATATTGGATAGATATAAATGTTGTAACACTCCGTGGTCTAGTGGGTTCGATTCCTGCGGGGAAAACAAGTTTGTGTTATCGTTGTTTTCTGGTTGGTTAGGACCATTTGGGCCGATCACCCAAATGACTGTAAAGTAAGATGATCCATGCGTTGAATGGGCATGTAAAAAGTCGATTCACCCCCAAATGGAAGAGGTATGCATTAGGGGAGGCCGTTGTCCAGAGGTGGACTAACACAAGTTAATGATGATGATGATTGTAATCCATGGCAACGAAGTAGTGATATTTATCTAACGTTAAAAATGAATTATTTATTATTAATATACTGAGTGACAGTTGACGACAAACGTGCGATGCCGTTTTGATGCTATGAGATATATTGTTTATTTTTATAAGTGTTGCTCAGCAAAACTAAAGTTATTATGTTCTTTTATTGGAAAAACATAAAAGTTTTTAATATTATTAGTTTATTTATGTGCTCC
>JAGSMT010001274.1:0-16524 GCA_029286875.1 Lamproptera curius | reverse complement strand
TCCTGTTTTTCCTTTCTATTATTATTTTTTGGTCTACTGTATCTACGTATATTTTCCAGCTCGTAAGGAACAACGCCCGCCAGCAGCATAATGATAGTGACTGACATTAATGTTAGTTAACTTACAAATCTGAAATTTTATAATAAAATAAACGATGTTCCTTAACATATTTTTGTTGTAAGTTTGCTGTCATTGTCGTTTTACGAGCACGTCACCGTCAAATGTCTAAATGTCGTATGACTTTGTATAATGTATGACAAATGTCAAAAAGTCGTATGACTTTCTGACATTTGACATACATAAACGGTATGGTTTTTAAACTTTATGTGTTTTAATGATGTACCATAAGGCTATTTTTTGATAAAATATCAAATGATAAATACAAAAAAAGTAGGGTCCGACCGAAACTGTTTTTCCGGCCGAAACCGAAACCGAAACCGAAAGTTCGGCCGTGGCTTCAGTTTCGGCCGAAACCGAAACCGAAACCGAAACTCACGTGATCAAGTATAAAAATTCTTAAAATACTAAAATATGGTGCTATTATGCCTATTATTTTGCTTTATTTTAGTCATGGAATGGAGACAGTATATTAAACAAAATTAATTAGTGTGGTAATTTATTTTAGTTGCTAATAATATTTTTATATCACAAAATATTAAAAATATATTAATTTTTTATAGCAATATGAGTTATTAATAAATAAATTATTAATTGTGACTGTTGCATGAAAGACTAAGTATTGGTATTTTGAAATCTTACTAATTAATACTTTGGTTTGTATTTGTAGTTCCGAGGGGCGATCAAAAAGTGAAAATGAGATAGAATATAATGACTATTTTTCTACATAATTTACGAGTCCATCTACACACCAAGTCTAGCGTTCCAAGTTTCCAATGCTTCAATTCTTTTAAAAAAAGGATTGTCTTGGTCCTGCAAAAAGGTCACCACGGCATCGTTTACTTGTTATATATAGTTTTAACACATGTTTCCTCTTAAGTATTGTATCAATTTGGAGAGAAGGTGAAAAATAGCTAGGCGCCAGATCTGGTGAAGAGGGGTATGCTCAATCAATTGTACGCTAGCATGATGAACGGTGGCCATCGCTAATGCCAACCTATGTACCGGTACGTTGTTAAGATGAAACAGCTCGCCCGTTCAAAGTTTGCCTCTTTTTTATTATTGACGGCGTCTTTCAACCTCGGTATTAAAGCTGCATAACTTGTAATGATGGTTTCATGCTCCAGGTAATCAAACAACATTATCACTTCTGAGTCCCAAAGTATTGAGGCCATACCCCGGCCAGGCCGTATACCACGGCTACGGCATGAAGATCCTTCGGGAAAAACCCGTGATTCGTCCACTGTCAGAAAACTAGATTTAAAGTTTTTAGAATCTTCTTAAAACTTGTCCAACGATATCTTCGAAGTTGATTTTGTTTCTGATTCTTGGCACCCATCTTGCGGAGACTTTTCTCATATTCAAAATTTGTGTAAATATGCGTTGAGTACCTCTATATCAAATGCTCGTTTCTTGGACTAGGTATCAGATGGTATTTCTTTAATCGCTAAAAACATTTTTTTCGAATATGGCAGCATATTCTTATTGTTTCTTGTTGATTACTAGCTTTGATGGACGTCTGCAACCATGTTCATCTTCCGTGTATGTTCTCCCTACTCGAAATTTAGAAGCCCACTTTGCGACATTTGATTATGACGGGGCAGTTTCTTCTCATGTTGCCTTTAAGCCGCAATAAATCTCTTGCGTTGTTAACTTTTTATAACAGTGGTTTTCAATGACAAGGTCGCACTTGGGTTTTCTCTTTTTTCGAGAACATTTCGCGACACATAGCAAACAAATGACTACATTCAGAAAAAAAGTAAGGAGACTAGAAGATTTTTTTAATAACACAACAAATATCTGAGCTACACTTCCCAGTATTATTTGTATTTATTTTTTGGTTACCAAGGAGTATATATTTTGTTCTCACTACTAGTTGTTCCCTCCTCGTCTTTCTAGAAGAATCATCAATTTCTTTTGTCAAACTTGGAATTTGTTTGTTTTCTATTTGTTTTGTTTGTCTGAACTAAAATCGACTGATCTGAGTTCGATTGTAGCAATGATACATTTAACTTTCACTACTATTTTGAAATTGAAAACACTTCTGAAACCAGTTTCGGTTTCGGCAAAAGTTTCGGCCAATTTTGGCCGAAACCGAAACTCTGCCGAAACTGATTTTGGCGAAACTCGGCCGAAACGAAACCGAAACCGAAAGTTCGGTCGGACACTAAAAAAGGTTTGTGAGCATTATAAGATCGTAGAATCATATTTATCTCATAAGGCCTGCTAAGAAATTTACATCTCAAATTTCTAAAACAACATGTATAAATATAACAAACCCTTATAAAAAGTCTAAGGACAAAGACCCTCTGAGAAAATGATTCTGAGAAAAGCGCAATAGAATTGGGCTATGATATGAAATAACTTTTTGATCAAATTCATTCCTGATATTAAATTTCCTTTTCTTTTCTATATTTTATGATACAATAAATTGAAGGGAAAAGAGAAGTGATACTGGGGTCCATTCTTACAATTTATTATTTGAATAGTCATTTTATTGAATATTATATTTTGCTTATAATTAGGTTTGTACTGAAATTTGCCTTCTATATGGATGAACTGTGGATAAATATCAATAATAAGAAGCGTTATTTAGCATGTATTGATGTACCCCACGGTAGTACTGTTTGGTGATTCCAATTGAAACTAAATTAAAGGCGATAAAATCAGAATTTTTTTTATATCATGTAAGATCGTAGCGTAAATACAAGAAAATAAAAATACATAAAAAGAATTTAAATTTTGTAAATAGTAAATTTGTTTTTTTCTAGTATTTACATAAAATATATTTCATATGTTTTATGCCTTTTGGCATGTGCTGAGCCATCGTAGACCGTTAGGTCTACGATGACTTTGTTACCCTGCAGTGGTAACAAAGTCCACTGGCCATATAACCAGAGAGTGTACTGCAGTGGAACCGCACTATGTCGCATGCGAATCCGCTAAGAAGCTGATAAATCATCGAGTCGGTACAAAATCCTGAACTACGGTTCGCAGGAGAAGAGGCAGATTCAGAAAACAGCACTGAAAGAACTAGAGGCATCAAAAGGTTATGCTAATACTTTTTAGTTATGTAAGGTTGACAACATGAAAACACAATATCTAATTGTATAAAATTTTTTATCAAAATATAAATCCTCTCTGGCAAAGTACTAGATATTGAATTATTAATTGAAAAAGATAATGTAGATGTTTTTTGCTTTACTGAGACATGATTTAAAATGGTCATTTAGCTTAAAAACTATTCAGTTCAATATATTCCACCGAGTGACTGCTATTGGAGTGGATGCCTTATATTACAAAATTGTTTTAAAATTAAAAAAGGAAGGGCATCACAGCATACTTGGTTGAACGACAATGTAAGATTGCTTGTGCAGAAAGTGAAAAGTACATATTTTTATGTGTATAGAGCTCCCTCTGGTGATTGGACATTTTATATTATTATGGAGAATGCTCTAGGAAAATTATTAACTCAAAGAAGCATATTGTTTTATGTGGAGACTTTAATATGATATTCTATCTGATTCACTCACTACATTGCTAGTTTTAACTCTTTTAAAAGCTTCAATCTTCAATGTGTGTTTCATGAACCAACTAGATTAACTCCATATTGTACCTTCTTTTATTGATAATGTGTTTGTAAATTGTAAAATTATTGATCAGGCTGTCTTAAGTGGTATTCAGTTCAGATCATAAAGCCTTTAAAATACAGATCCCTTTAAGTACTCTGATAAGTAACTTTCCTATCTTGTATAGACCTATTACATAGAAACAGAATAAAACAATTTAAGTATAATGTCTAAGCTTCCAAACCGAAAATTGAGTTTCGATCCTGATAAAAACTATAGAGCATTGTCCATATTATTTCCAGTGAATACAATGCTGTTTTTACTAAGAAAATTATTACAAGTAATAAAAAGTGAATTGCAGTGACTGGGCTTTTAATGAAATTAGGCATAGCAGGGATTATTTACATCTATTATACGATAAAAATCATTAACATCTAATGTAAAATTCCATAACTATGTGAGAACACAATCAAAAATTTTAAATAAGTTTATTTGATGGCTAAAGATGTAAATTTAAATCATAAAATAAAGTCATCCTCAAATTAAATCAAGACTACCTGGCAAGTCATAAATACGGAAACAGGAAGAAACACAAAACAGAGAATGACCTAGAACTAAATATACAGGGTAAAACTGTTAAGGAAAAGGCTGAGGTAGCTAATGAGTTCCAAAATTACTTTAAAACATAGCTCATGAAACTACAAAACACTCAAATTCTAGCTCTGAACAGCCTTATCACACCTAAAACAATTGGATAGACTATGTTTCCCTGATTTTAATTTTTGTAATGTTAGCCCTATAGATATGTAGAAGGATTCGATAAAATAAATAAAAGAAAACAGAGGACTAGTGCGTTTATCAACATGGGCAATAAATTTAATAATTTAAGATACATCCCCATATAGGCCATAATATACATTGCATCTATAAGTACCTGTAGATTCCCAGTCAATGAAATTCAGTAAAATAGTACCAGTCTTTAAATCAGCTGCATTTAGTATTGAAAATTATAGATCAACTCTATACTGCCAGCACTTACTAAAATTTCGAAAAATTGTGTTGTTAGGAGACCGTCTGGTTGGGTACCACCGGGTGCCTATTTCTGCCACGAACAGTGGTAAAACACTACTGTGTTTCGTTTGAAGGGCAACTGTGCCACGTATTTACTGGGTAAACGAGACTTAACAACCTACGTCTCACGGTAGGAGCGCGTTGGCGATACGACTGGTATTGCCAATGTCTATGGGTGTCGGTGACCACTTTTCAGCAGGTGGCCGACTGCTCAGTCTGCCTGCGTAAAGCCATAAAAAAAAAAAAAAAATGATATTTTGAGTGATCACCAATTTGGCTTTACCAGAGGCAGTCAACAGTAAATGCTAGTATAATGTTAGTCTACGGGCGTCGGAGGATCCTGTGATTCATTGGAATCTTCTGTGATCTTTCCAAGGCCTTTTACTGTAGACATGACATATTAATCCATAAGCTAAAGTATTACGGTGTACGCAGGGCTTGGTCTTGATTTTCATCTTCTACCATGCAATAGAAAACAATATGTAAACGTAAATGACACTCTGTCATCTGACTCCATTGCAGATGGTGTTACTCAAGGATCAATTTAGGGACCTTTTCTGTTCCTATATAGATGCCATGCATCTGGTAGTGGAGTGGCTGTCCAAGTTGTCCTTTTGTAGATGACATTTCTACTGCTAAGGGTAAAAAGAATGACCATAACGTTGAGATACCAAATAGGGCAATTCATATTATGTCAAACTGGTTTCGTCCAATAACTGGTGCTTAAGCGAACAAAACCAAATGCTTACGTTTTACTCTTTGTAAGTTGTCGGATTTTCAAAATATTAAAATTGACGATGAGGTCATTCCTTATGAAAGCTCTATTAAATTTTGGATTTTCTATTGATTCCAAGATGCAGTGGGAGCACATATTGACTAACTTTTAAGAAACTAAGTACAGCAATCTTTGCCACGCAAGATTAGGCAGCTGACTGACGAGGCAACTGCAAAACTAGTTTATTACGCGTACTTTCACAGCCTTATGTCCTATGGATAATTATTTGGGGATCTGCAGCCGGTTTGAACACACATATTTATATTACAAAACAGGCTGTTAGGGCAATCTCCAATCTGGGTTCACGGGAATCTTTTAAAAAACTGAAATTTTAAATAAAAATATTAGTATACGCGCGACAAAATATTCATATGTTTGCTAGAAAGATACGAGGCCGAATAGAAAAGATATAGAGGCCTCGCAGGGTCGAATTGAGCCCTAGAGCTACACAGATTTAGATTAACCGAACTAAAATATCTTTCATTAATAATATTATAAGAATGTATAATAAATTAAATGCCTGCCAAACGCAACTGAATGATTCGAGCTTTCGTAAGTTGTCAAAACAACCTTATAGGAAAAGCCTACTACTTCTGTTATAAATTATATTGAGGACCAAGATATGTGAAGCTACAGAGTTTCTTGCCGGTTCTTCTCTGGACAGGTCTGGGTTTGGAATCGGTGGTAAATAGATAATTTTAACGTTCATAAGTGGTCAGTAGAGCCTAATTGAATAAATGATTTTAACTTTGACTTTGAATGCAAAATCTACGTCGTGGGGCAACTTATCCACGAGGTGTGTTGTTGGTAAGTTGGCAGTTTTCATTATACTGACCTGGTTAAACTATTGTGAAGCGCACACCTGCGGCAGCAGAAAGCGTCGATCATCATCTTTACGTTCGTCGCTCCCTCTCGGCTATCCTGAAGGACGTGAAACGTTTCCTGATCATCAGTACGTCTGATTTAATCTTTTACGTCTTCTTAGCCGCCTTTCGCAAGAAACGGACCGCGAAGGAGTTAAAACGCTTGGACCTGGAAAAGTGGCGATGCTGAAAGCTTGCTGCCTCAACCGGCAGGGGCGGTCAACATCAAGGCTGAAATGGTATTTTGCAAAGCTATTACGCATGAATGCGACACCGCAATGCTATGATCTGCTTTACCTAAGCGCAAGTGTCCTGGACCAAAATCTCTCAACTGCGCAGGAAGTAATAATGCGAGATGCCGTTACACAAGATATTGACCTGCACACCAACTATAGGAATCATGTTGGATCTCATGTCGGCCATTGCCGATGCTAAAGCTCTGAAGCATGATAAAATGTTCGAGACCTAATAAGGACCAATCGTCGGCTATACAGGATGATGAGGCGTGAGTATGTCGTTCTAAATGCGGAATATTTATCCCATTCTTCGTCCACTTAAATTGCGTCACTGCTAATTAAGACATATATCTCATATTATAATTTACAAATAACGATCATTAAAATTAACTTTACGTACCAGTTATATTAGATGGGAATTTTCCTTACCCCAAATAAGCATGTGTTTTTAAAGCATCATCGCTAATAATAAAAATATTAATCCCACTAAAAGCATTTTGAAGCCTCAAGAGTAGATTATACGTTTAAATATTTTTAAATATTTAAACGTATATCATGGATGTTTTACACTTACAATGAAAAGTTTTCTACATTCAATATATTTCATCTTTCCATTTATAGTTAAATAACGACTTTATTATCAATAAATTGAGAATAGACACAGACACACTAACACAAATACACGCATGTGTTAAGCAAATCACAGATTGTTTATAGTAAAGACCACTAGTAAAGAACTATGTAGCTCGTAACTCAATCCGTCGATTCCATAAAAAAAAATATTTTGATAAAAGCATTATAGTCCAAACAATTTTACCATGCAATAAAATAATGTTATTTACTGGATGCAAAATATGTATGTTAATAAAATATTTTTAAAATAAAGTTAGCAGTTTTACTGTTTAGTACTATATATAATATAGTGATACTTCTAACCAATTTATTAAGAATAATAGTATTTCTTTTATGAGAAGTAATAATCTAAAAATAACTGCAAATATTATTATTTCTGACATGTTACTCGAAGGATAAGAAGCTTAAGTGTGATGTTAAATATGAGAAATCCACCATTGCGTTCGTGACAGAAAAATACTCATTATTTTTATAAAAAAAAGCCTTCCAAGTTTCATTTACAAAATATCTTCGCAGAAATCATTTTTGATTTATTTAATTTACTAACCTTATTTTCTGTTTATTTACATAAAAAATCCGGATAGTGGAAATCTAATAGTTTGCGTATTGTAAAGTTTATAATAACTAGCTAAATGTTATTTTAAAACCCTTTTAATTACTGTAATAAAATATAATAATTATAATCGGAAAACTTTTCAAAGTTAGAAATACGAAATGATATTGTTTTTCATACTGAAATATATGTACCTAAACTTAGTTTAAACTTAGTAAAACAAAGCCTGACAAATAACACATTTGTTACATTCTTCTAATCATAGTACAGTCTCATTATATTTCCTAAGCTTTCGTTTATTTTCATACGCAGTTAGTTTACAATGTTAGTCGAGTCATTAAAATTAGATCACTTTATTATTGCAGCTGTTGCCCGACTTCCTTCGCGTGGTACGATGTAAAACTTTCTTAAAAATAAAAGCCTGTTTTACAATCAGCTATCTTTAGATATAGTCCCGTCAAAATTGAACCTTGGCGTCTTAAAGATGGGGTCACATCAAGTCTTTAGCTGTCTTCTGCGACCCCACCGGCTCTGGCCGCCGAAGAAGCCTAATCTCAGCCCTAAGGCCATTTGCCAAGCTCTGGGCGTTTCGGAACTAACGCGCCCTTCGTCTCGGCCCCTATACGTAGGTAACTGACTGATCCGAGTCTGTTACTCAGAGGCCATGGAGGCCAGGAAGTCCCAGCCCACGCAGGGACAAGAATCCCAGCCCCAAGTGGCGGCCCGGGTATTCGGCTCCGCCGCTAGCACCGTGTCAGCTGCAAAAGGAGGAGAAATCGACGACACCATGCTGAATATCCCTCCTCCATGCCCTCGTTCACCGCATCGCGGTGCGGCCTACTAAGTTGCGGGGATAGGAGAGCGGCCTACCGCAATCTAGCGGAATACTGACACTCCTCTTCCCCCGCGACTTCACTATGGTTCCGAAGGACACCAAGAAAGGACAAGGAAGGGCGGCACATGCATTCAAAGCGGGCTTATTCAGCCCGCTTAGAGTAGCCTCGCCCAGCCATGGCAGCCAGGTTTCTCTAGCTTCCTCGCGGCTGAGCAAGGTTCATGTACTGAGCCCCACCGCTAAAGCAAAGGAGAACCTGTTCGGGGCAATAGCCACCCTTTTATTTTCTTTTTAGCGTGGAAATGCCTACGCTCACCGTCTGTAATGATTGGAGTCAAGTGTATTTAAAAAATATATGTCTAGGTGACTTGGTGGGTGACATATTGCTAATAAGACTAAGTTGATCCTTCATCATCAGCTTATGTTTGTCCACTGCTGGAAATAGGCCTCCTTTATTGCACGCTCCTCCATTAGGCGGTTTTTGGACCAGTATCCAGTTAATGGGTGGACCAACTTAACATTCCCATCCACAAATGGACTATCTTACTTCTCAGATAATTGGGTGATCTGCCCAAACTGCTTTACCAACTAGGAAACAACAATGAAAATTTGTTGAATCCTGCTGTTTAAACACACGACCTCTCGTTTCTAAAGTACGTGGCCCTTACCACTAGTCTCAGGAGGCAGTTAAGGCATGCATTAGGGGAGGCATATGTCCAGTAGTGGACTAATACGGCTAATGATGATGATGATGATTTAGAATTTATAATTTTAGTTTTAAAACTGTGCTTTATATTTGTTTTGATTTTGTTTTTATTACTATCATGAAATAAAAATATAGCTATAACTGATTATTAAAAGCAATATAATGTAAAGTTCTCGCTAGTACCTATACGGCTTCGCACGGGTGGTAATATGTTACATTCTGTCATCATCAGCCTGTGGTAGTCCACTGCTGCACAAAAGCCTACCCTTATACACCCCTATCCATTAGGGAGTTTTGGAGCGTATACCACCACGCTAGTCCAATGCGGGTTGTAGGGACGACTTTTCACATGCCCATCCATGTTTTATGGATCAACTTCTTCAGACAATTTGCTGATAGGCTTTTAGTAGAATTTATGTATCGGAAATAATAGGCCGTTTTTGTAAATTCGTTCAAACCGCCAAAAAGTTTTGGTCATAGATTGTTTTTATTATACAATCAGATAAATTGATGTTCAAATATTGTCGAACAAAATTTTAGGAAAACGTATGACTTTTTTTTTCAAGACTTTTTCTACAATCTAATCGGTTAATTCATGACACACAATTTCTTAATTTAGAGTAAGTTTTGTACTTTGAAAACTTTTTCCAAACATGTTATTACATTGTAAAGTTACATACTTCACGACATGAAACCTTGTCATTTCACGTGACTATTTTGTATTATATGAGGCGATAAGATGGACAGGAAATTAACCTGATATTCGAGAAAAAAATGCAGTAAAGGACGCTAAGCTTGACAAAATAAAGTTATGTATTTTCTGGTTTGGGCTTTATGTAAGCTATTCTGGTAGTAATTTCATTAATCTCTTCGCTTATAAAATTCAAAATCAATGTGTTTCAAGCATGAACTTTGTTAATACTACTGTAAAGGATTTCGTCTTAAAAATATATTTTTTATAAAACAAACCGTCATGCTAAAAATCAAAGACAAGGTCTCCTGTCTTAATAAAATACATGATCCTAAAAATGTTCACGTAGAATATCTTACAGTTTGACAAAGACATGTTTAGCCCGTCGGAGCCGGATAAAGCAATTACCTTTTTATACCATTGTTTTTTATGAAAAATAAGTTAATTTTCCTCATATAATAAGTTGAAAAGGACTGTTTTATTATTATTAAAATAAAGTTTCTGCTGTAAACTTACACGTTATCGTAATCTTGAGGATTTTTAATAAAAGCATGCTTGAAAATTTCTTTATTTAAATCAAGTTGAGATTCTTTTCTTTCGGTACGCCTTAGTGCATTATTCTTTATGGACTGTATATCCGTGATCTTTTCATTTATTTGCTCCGTAGGCAAGTTAGCTAAATCTATGTGTTCTTCATTTATTTTATCATCTTGAGAATTTTGAAGTTGCTGTTCTCTTTGGGCTTCACGTAGCTCCTTTTTCGTTATCTTGAAGTGTTAATCACCTTATTTTTAGTAAAAGTATAAAAAGAAACCACAAAATTAATTTTCTAATTTATTTTACTTTATAGTTTTCATCAATCGCCAGATAATAATAGTAATGTTTAGAAAAACCACTCGGATCTCAATTGTTTGTATTGTAATTTAAAATACATTAACTCTACTTAAATTATTATTTAGATTTTGTCAGTGGAGCTATATTGAGCGTACCTTTAAAAATATTGAAAATGGCATTAAGTATTAAATATTTTCATCACCATCAGCCTTTGATAGTTCGCTGCTGGACATAGGCCTCCCCTAATACACCCCTATCCATTAGGTCCAATGCGGGTTGGTGGGTGGACCAACTTTTACATGCCCATCCGACGCATGGATCATCTTACTTTTCAGACTATTGGGTGATCGACCCAAATAGTCCTAACCAACTAGGAAACAGCAATGAAAATTAGTTGAGTCCCCGCAGGATTCGAACCCACGACCTCCGGTTTCTAAAGCAAACGCCTAAGCCACTAGGCTACGGAGGCAGCTCCTAAGCCACTAGGCTACGGAGGCATATTTTACTAAGCAAAATTTAAATATATTACTAAGCAAAATTTTATAAATTTTTAAGTATTAAAAATACTTGATAAAAAATACTATACATGATTTAATAAAAGACTTTACGGACTTCATCGGGTTTAATTTGGATTACAATTTTCAAAAATCATAAGAAGTCAGTCACGGGCTAGCACAGGTCTGCTCATGACATAATGTAATTTGCGTCTTTTATGAAACCATTATTATGCTTTTATTTATTCACATTCGAAAAAAAGTAACAGACAACTTTTAAAAACTTATCAACAATACCTCAAAATGTTTATCAATGTACTGATCTCGAATATCCTTTGTTTTTCTGTACCTCAAATTGTTACTACTTTTCCATCTTCTATAATTCGATTGCAATGGTATCGTTTCTCTAATTCTTATATTAGCAACAACCAAGCCATCAGATAAATCATAGTAATTTTCTACTTCAGAACATAAAACGCGCAGTATAAAATGGCTAAATAGTAAAAAAATCATTTTGGATCATGACGTCTCGAAATTTCATAACTTATTTTTTCGGCCGTTGACCAAACTGCGAACTTGTTAACAGTTCTATTAGACTTTGCTATAAAATAATATTTTGTATTGCATAGAGTCAAACGAATGTTTACTTGATCGATAAATGTTAGCCCTTGTAACCATGTAAACATTCACTATTCTTTTAAATTCATGCCGTTAATGTTGGCATTCAGATATTAACAAAATAGTTGACCACCTAATTAATTTTTGTTTAGCGAAATTACACATTATGAATAAAGGTCTTTTACGGATTTTATCAGCGTTTGTTTTAATATTTCAATTAAGTAAAAGCCCTTTTATTCAACAATTGACCACCTTTATGGTCTAGCGGTATTAGCCCTTGCTTTATAAACCGGAGGTCGTTAATGATGCATTTTAATTTGGTTCCATTGCTATTTTAGGGCATAATTTCAACGTTATAGCTAATACGTTAATATTCAGAGTTCAAAATCCAAGTAAAACAAAACTCCTAGAAACATAAATCATTTGTCAGTTTTGTTCCTACTAAACTTCACAGCATGTAAAATGAAAGTATTTTTTTTAAATGATTGAAAGTAAAATCTGCAACAGAATATCTATATTGCTGTAAAAGTTTTCATGGAACTTAAGATAAAACACTAAAACATTTTATATAAAATTCAATACAATCACTCTGAATAGATAAATTTCTATGTATTCTTGGTTTAATAATGTGGAGAGTGTCAAAATGAATTGCAGAACAACAAACTGCCTTTTTTTTAAATAATATTTCTTAGCACTTTGTTAGACTTTCGTTTACTACTACCTCTGCTATAAAAACAATATCACTACAAAATATTTGATTGCAACAAAAAATAAACAAAACACGAAATAAACTTTTACATTTTTAGCCAGTGTATATTAAAGACATTTTGATTTCAACAAATAAATCGGTACAAATATAAAACACGTTATATATGAATCTGAAATGGATATCGTTTATTTTATAGGTAATATGAACTTAATACCCCTCAACGTTAGCTTGCTAATAGCATGTGAGTAAAATAATTAAATAAACACTTTAAATGTTTTACTAAACTGGAGCAGAGGTAATATTTATCTATAGAACTAAAATGGTATCGTTTTAATTTTTAATTTAATAAGCTGTTATGAAAAACCAATTTCAATGCAAGAAATTTTACTAGAGTAACTTACAAGTATTAAGGATAATTTTATGTAATTAAAAAAGAATAAAAGTTTTGATAAAATGTTTTATTTAGGACTTGAGATAAATGCAATAGTTAGTTTGCAATTGGTATAATAAATATTGCTTCTCTATTTAGCAATTTTCAGCTGAACGAATATTATTACATTTGTTTGGATTCCATAGCACAGGCTTTGCTTAGTTTGGGCCAGGCGGTGTTGTGTTATTCGTCCAGTAAATATTATTAAGTTTATTATTTTATCTGACGTATGGACTTAGGGCATTATTAATTTAAGAAAATTAGTAATTCTATTGCAGGGCGCCTTAGCAGAAAAAAACTATTGTAAAAATGTTTGCGAAGATCTCCCTATCGTGGATTTTGAACCTGTTTGTATGATGTTCAGTCGATACAAAAAGGGATACCAGTTTTTCGTCAATGAATGTCACGCGCGTCGAGTGATATGTATGAAGAAAATCTGTTAGTAAAGAACTCCAGTTACTACTCGAGTCGTAACTTTGATTAAGAATAACAGTATATGAAATAGGTCTTTAGAATATTATAATCATTACATTTGATAAGATCGTAAAAAGTCATAAAATTCAGATTAATATAATTATAAAGTTACTTTTATCTTTTGTTACGTTTTTATCAGGTGAAGATAAAAAAAGTGTAGTATGTTGCAATTATTACGATATTTAATACGTATTTACTATATTTATTAATTTGCATCTATGCAAATAAATTTATATTAATAAAAAACATTAAAAAGTTATTATGTTAATACATTATTTCATTTTTCAGTGCTTCAATGGTGCATCCGAGCAGATGTTATAAAAGCAAACAGTTTTTCACGTCTTTAAATTAATATTTCGAGGTATATAAAATCTTATCAAATTTGTATACTTAGCAACATCACATTTCAATTTTAATTTTTTTTAAAACATTAAACAACGTGATCTACTCTATAATTTTATTTATAACATGGAAAAAAAAATATTGCGCTCTTTCTCTAAACCGGCATTAATTGTTAAAGTTTGTAAGCGGAGCATTTATTGAAGTTACTAGCGGTAGAGCTTAAACTAAATACAAAACTTGCGGCTTTACTTTTGTGTAAGATACTATAAGCGTCCTTGTTAGGCAAGTGAGTTCTAGTATCCAATTTCTCAAGCGACAAGCGGATACTTACCCTCTTTCACCGCATTTTTTGTGGACTGTGCATATTACTTTACAATTATCGGGTAAATGTGCTGTCTTTTTCGCCTTATACAATAAAAAGTAAATATGTGACATAACAAGGCTTCATGTCGGGATTGAAAAAAGACCACATATTTTCTTGCCAGTTCATCTCCGGACGGGTCTGGGTTTATGAACCGGTGATAAATTTTGACGTTTTTAATTGCTCAGTAGAGCCTAGATTGAACAAATGATTTTGCATGCATGCAACCGACCGATGCATACCTCAAATAACAAGAATTTATACTTTAGCGACATTTTGCTTTAAAATTAAGTTAGGTGTAAGAGCCTGGTCGATACAAACAGAGCCTTTTTCCTAACGTCCTGAAAATAACTTTTGAACGACATGTTACAGTCAAATGGCACGCCTAGATATTATAAAATTTGGCGGTGTCATCGGCAGAAAGCGCCAAAATGACGTCGTCAGGTTTCGGAATGTCGCTCGTGTGAGAGTTTTATTAGTAGAGGGGATAAGACAGATTCTTGTGGAACGCCCGCTTGGAGCCAGCGGCTCGTGGACATGGTGCCTTTGACTCGATATCGAAAAGAAAGTAGGCTTAGAAGATGTGGACCAGCCTGTCTGGCACTTTGAGAGTGCACAGCTTGTAAATCAAGCCGTTTTGCCTTTGCAACATTGAAAAAGATGGCCTCTGTGATACAGTGTTAAGATTGATGGAGACCATTCAGAATAAATTCCATCAGGCGATAAATTTGTTCAGGACACGAGAGTTTCGGATGAAAACCGAATTGCTCGTCTAATCTCAGACGGGCAATTCGGTTTTCATTTAGGTTTTTGAAGAAGGCGTTGTCTTTCAACCAGAAGAGAATTATGCATTCATATAGCTTGCTCAAGCAGTTGAGCAAATTTATTGTACGATAACCCGTGGGCGTAGGTTAGAAGGATTGTTCAGCTTGGGAATACCGATGACAATTTTTGACAGGCCTCAGGGAAAGTAAAGTTTTTAAAAAGTTGACTAATATATAGTCAATGGGACCTGCCAAGTATGTTATTTGAGATACTGTCCGGGCCAGGGCTTAAAGGTACGGGTTGAGGCACAGGCTTTGATTGCTTACGTGCATTTTTATAGTGTGTTCCACCAAATTGGAAAATCACGAGACCAGAGCCAATTTTGCATGAAGTTAATTTAACATTGTGTTTACAATACGGTTAGCTTTAAAATATTGTCAGTAAAAAGGATATATAAATTATATAAGTCGAAATTCCTATGATATAATATTCACAATGCCCACGGCCTCCTATAATAATTACAAGTTTTTGAAGTTATATTCTTTAGGCCGTTATGAAAAATGATGAGTGAAATTTTACGATTTGTCACACAAAATTAACAGTTTATAATGAAAACGGTGAAAATGTAATAAGGTCCATATTACATAGTGATAAGGTTAATTTTTGTAGTGATAATGGAGTTGTCGTTTTTATTTGCGATAGTTGTTGCATAATGTGCTCTATGAGTTAGGATTAAGGTTCGTTTTTGTATATATATATATATATATATATATATATATATATATATATATATATATATTATTAATAATATATTTTATATTATTTAAATTTATATTAAATATATATATTAAATATATTATTATATAAATATATTAATTTTTGTAATGATGTTTATTCAACTTGATATAATGGTAATATTTTATTCATTTAATATATCAACATTGTGATTTATATATGTAATACGTTTTAGATAAGCGCCATCTAGTGACACATAATCAAAGCTTCTGATTTATAGTACCGCTCACAAGTAAGCCAACATCTCTTAGGAATTCTACATTTATAAGCAACAGATGGCGCTGAACTACCAGTTATATGATATATCAAAGTACGTCTTGAGAATCCATAAATCTTAATCAAATTATTTATGATTAGTTCTTAAATCTATCATCTTTAATTATCCTAATTATTTTTGATTGATATTACTACTATTTGTGAATATTAGTGAAAAAATTGTGCTTATATACTTTTTCAAGTGTCCAATATAATTGAGGTTAACTATCCGTATGTATTATTTATTGATATAAATTAAAATACTTTTTATTTAATATAGTTAACACTAAATATTATTTATTTGCGATAGTTGTTGCATAATGTGCTCTATGAGTTAGGATTAGGTCTGTTTTTGGTATATATATGTACTTATTATTAATAATATATTTTATATGTTA
>JAGSMT010001273.1:0-14756 GCA_029286875.1 Lamproptera curius | reverse complement strand
AGCCAAGGATTTCTTTCCTGACCAGTAACCCCAAAGCTGAAGCTGACCTAGTTGAAAGGCCAAACAGCGGCACATCTTATTTGGCAGTTTGGAAACCATTGGTTTGGTCCACTTCATTGCCGCGGGAGCCAATTGTTGAACCAAAAATTAGTTATTCCGCGCTGATTAAATTGAGGGTGGTGTTTACCACCATAATCCCTATTTTAGGGTATTAAATCACAATACCCGCCTGACAGGGGTTTTGCTAAAAGAGCTTGGAAACCGTAAAAACCAAAAACCACGCATTGAAATTAAAAGATTTCAAACCAAAGATAAACAAATTAAGATGCCCTAAACTTTGCCTTTGAATTCCCAACTTTGATAATAAGATTAACGTGGGATTTGGCTGTGTTTTTGGGGGATTATAATAAAAATGTCCGAAAACATAGGGTTGAATGAATATTTCCAAACGTTTGAAAATGATTGAAAACAATCATTAAGAAAGTTTCAAAATTATATGATTTAAAAATCGAGGTCATCAATGGGACAATAAAATTTGATAGGAAAAGACGATGGGTCTTTCGGCCGCATGGGCAGTAAAGCACAGAAAAGCTGGCCGCCCATTGTTCGCGACTTTGGTGAAGTCAAAATCTGGGTTTCTTTGGCCCCGGGAAATTATGTGTTGCGACAAAAAGGGACCATTCTTAAAGAATTTCCCGGCACGCCCTGATTTAGGCTTGATGGAAGGGGAAATCATTGAAGATGCCCAGACGTTTAAATTTATTGACCCACGATGGCACCACCAATTTTACATGGTATTCCGCCTTTTTTTGTTTAACGCCGGAAAAATTTTCGGCGTTTTTTAACCCAGTTTAGAGACAAGGCGGAAGGTGGCGGCGTTTTTTAAAGATCGCCGTTTGCGGGCCCCGCCGGCTTTGAAGAGGGGGGGACGGTATTCGCATTTAGGGCGGGCACCCGGTAACACCTTTTGAACGCGAAAGTCATGGGGAAGTTCGATTCGCCCGGCGCCGCCCGACCTTGAGAGGTTTGGCTGGCCGCCTTGATGCCTTTTGGGGAAGTGGTTCGTGGGAAGGCTGCTGGCTGTGGGTGGGGGGAGGGGTTTTTTGAAAGGGATGGGGGGAAAAATGTTGAAAAAAAATAGGGTTTGGCAAGAACTTATTCCAGGCGCCTGTTTTAAATAAAAGCCCAATTTAAGCGCAAAAAGCAAATTAATTTTTAAAAAGGCCCTTGATTAAGCCTTTTTTTTCCTTTTTTCCAAAATATTTAGACTTTTTTTTTTTAGTTTGCAAAAACTTATGGCTTTTATTTCCCATCTTTTTTTTAATGGAAATTGGCTTTTAGCCTTGCTATTAGAGCTTTTCCAAAAACCCTCAATATATTTTTTAACGAAAACAGCCAGAACGTTTTATCAAAGAGATCCGCCTATAATAAAGATAAAAAAGGCAAAATTGTTTGTTTCTTTTAGCCAAAAACCCAAAAAATTGAAGGTTTTACCGCAAATTTAAAATCAAAGAATAAAGCCCTCGATACCTTTTTGTTCCCCTTTTTTGGTTAAAAAAGATGCCCGCATGATTTATTGGGCCTTTTATTGGAAATGAATAAATAAAGGGAGGCTTACTAGCCCAAAATTTTCAATGCTTTAACCAAAAGCCAAGCCATTTTAAAAGAGCCAAGGCTTAAAACAAAAGGTCAATCATTATGCCACCCGAGCGCGATGAAAAAAAGGCAAGTTTTCAATTCAGCTTTTTTGATTTAAAACGCGATTATCCCTGGTGCATCTTTGGGCAAAGCAGCCCCTTTTGGCCGAAACGCGGCCTTGGAAATTGTAAAAACCGAGCGTTTGGGCAAGCGCGATTTTAACAAAGCATGGAAGTGGTTTAAACGGGTTTGGGGCGGCCCGGCAGGATCTAAATAAAAGGTGGAATTTATCGCCAATTTGGAAAAAAATAAATGGCCTAAGTCGGTGGATGTTTTACCTTTTTAAAACCACAGCATTACGGGCCAAGGCCAGTTTATTAGCGCCAGGGGAAATTTTAACCGGACCAGGGGCAAAAATTCAACCAAAAAGGAAAGCGGCTTTAAAATTGGTTATTTTCTCAGATTTTTAAACCATGCCAATCGTTTAATGATTTCATGGGAGCCCGATAAAATGTTTGATTTTATTTTTGTTATAAAAACCAAAAAAGATATTTTCGACCGCCGCCCAACATGCGCGGAATTCCAGGCGGAAACACCACGTTGCCCTTACCCCCGGGCAAGATTTGACCCTTATTGACAGGAGCGACCATCGCCCCTGGCATATCGGGCTCATCACCCGCCCCCAGGCTGGTTTTTTTCCCGGCACAAGGGCCGCGAGCGTTTTGCCGATTTTATTATTGGGACAAAATTGAACGCCCAGAAAATGCCGGGGATTTTAGGAGAAGTTTCCCAAGCCCCATTCACAGCCCAATGACCGCAGCCCCCTTTTAAACGGGCCGCAAATATTTCTTCCCGATAAGGGCTTGTTTAATTTAACCAAAATTAAATTTAACCCAGAAAGGATCTTAAAAAAAAACAAAATATTGAAAACCCAAGGGATTCCAAAGAAAGGAAAAATAAATTTGACAAATTTAAAACGCAATACTTTTCCGGTTTTTCCGCCCTTCCCCAAATTTTTTTAACGCCCCGGTGATTTTTGCGGTACCTTTTCCCCGGCGAGGGGGGCGTTCGGACCAAAAAAAATTTTCTCCGGGGTTTCCCGCCTTTAAAATTTTTTTAAGATCATTTAAAAATGTGAAAAATTTATTTAAAAAAAAATTTTGGGCAAAAACCCTTAAAGTGGGAATTTGGGCAAAATTTTCCCAGGCCGGGGTTGACAAAAGCTTTTGCTAAAAAAACTTTTCCAAAAATGGGAAAAACCCGCATTTTGGACATTTTTAAATTGAAAAACCCCGGGGTTTTTTTAAAAACCAAAAGGGTTTTTTAAGGGTTGAAAATTGGCCCCTTTAAAAGGGCGGGAAACAAGGTGGCCCCACCGCCAATGAGAAAGGCCCCCTAGCCTTTTGGCAACTTTGGTAAAAAAGCCCCGCAAACGGTTTTTTCCCAACCCCAAAGGAAAACCCGGGGCCCCCCCCCCCAAAACCCGTCCCGGGACCCCCCCCCGGGGAAAAAGAAAGGGTTTCCCAAGGGGAAACTCCAAAAAAACCCCTCCAGGGAAAAAAGGGGCCGAACCCGCACCGGGAAAGGGCACAGCCAAGAAAGGCGCAGGCATAAATGGCGGAAGGGGATTTCCCAGAAATGCCGATCCCCCGATTTACCACCTTTAAAACCGAAAATCCTTAAAAGAATACTTTTGGCAAGACCATAAATCGGGGAAAATTTTTTAAAATTAAACCCCCTTTTGGGCAAAAAAGGGGCCCCCCCCCATTTAAAACTGCCCCAAAATTTTTTAAAACTTGGGTGGTTTTACCCTGCCCGAATTCCCTTTTAAAAGAACCCAAAAGGGGAAATTTTGTAAAATGGTTTCCTTTAAAATTTGGTTATTAAACAAAGGTAGTTTTTGCTCAAAAACCAGGGCTTTTTTTTCCAACTTAGTGACTAACGGTTTGGGGTATCCCCCATCCCGGGCCCCCATCAGGGGATGCCTTGCGCCCCCAACCCGGGGGAACATGATAAAGAAGGCAACCAAGGTTTCCAACATCCACCTAACACCCAGTACCACTGCAGGCGCGGTATCGCCGAACCCGCACCAGAGAGGCTGAGCGGCAACACGCCAAGAATAAAGGCAGCAGGTCACGCAATACGGGCGGCGATTTTGCCGCAGAAATCGCCGCATCCACCGCAGATTTACCACCGCTTGCAGCACCGCAATCTACAAAAGAATAGCGTTCTTTGCCGCAAGGCCGATAAGAGTGACGAGACCAATTTGGAAATAAACGTCATTGGCAAGATTGCGTAAATAGGTAAGCAGCAATGCACCAGCCACGGCGAAAGGCACAGCCGTGATAACCGCAAGCGGCAAGCTCCAGCGTTCAAATTGTGCAGCCAAAATGAGGAATACCATAATAATACCGAAAATAAGTGCGGTATTACCCTGCCCCGAATTAGTTACTTCTTGATAAGAAGAACCCGTCCAAGCAATTTGATAGCCTTGCGGCAGCACTTGCGCTGCAACCTCGGTGATGGCTTGAATTGCAGCACCTGATGTATAACCATCGGCGGCATCACCCTTTACCTTGGTTGCATAAAACGCATTGAAACGCTCCAACTGGTCGGTACCTACAATACGTTTAGCGGTAATCAACGCATCAAGCGGCACCATTTCATTATTGCCAGAGCGCACAAAAACTTGTTTTAGATCTTCTGGCGTGCGACGAAACTCGGCTTCTGATTGTAGTTTAACCTGATAGTTACGACCATAAAGGGTAAAATCGTTAATATAGACGTTACCAAAAGTCGCAGAAAGCGCGTCATAGATTGTGTTGATCGGCACATTCATAGCGCGAGCTTTTTGCCTATCAACCACCAAATCATATTGTGGCACATTAGGATCAAATGTTGTAAGCACTGTTTTTGCCTTCAATTCTGGCCGTTTTTTAGCCGCCGCCACCAATTGCAAGGTAACATCATTTAATTTTTCAAGCGTACCACCGCTGCGATCTTGAATATAAAGTTCAAAACCACTTGAAATAGATAGACCAATAATAGCAGGTGGGTTAACCGCCAAAATAGAACCACCTTCAATACCACGGGTCGCCCCCATAAGTGGCCCAGTCATCAGACGCGGATCTTGAGTTGGATCGCCGTTACGCTCGCTCCAATCCTTCAAGGTAAGGAACATTGTACCAGCGCTTGTTTTAAGCCCATCCGACATCATGTCAAAACCCGCAAAGGAAACGATTGAATCAACGGCCTTATTTTTACTTAAGATTTGCTCGGCTTGCGACACAACATCAATGGTGCGATCAAGCGAAGCACCCGATGGCAACATAACAAAGGCAATCAAGACGCCCTGATCTTCAGCCGGAACAAGCGAGGTTGGCACTTTTTCAAACAGATAAAAGACCGAGCCGCAGACAAAGATAAAGATAGCAATACCAACAGCCACATAGCGAATGAAGAATTTAACGCCATGCATATAAATATTGGTAATAGCATCAAAACCCTTATTAAACAGTCAGGCAACCATGTCTCTTTATGAGTGGGTTTTAACAGTACTACAGAGCAGGGTGTCATGTCAAAGCAACACCAGAATACCACCGAAATTGCAACAGTGATCGCAAATTGCTGATACATAATACCAGCAAGACCGCCCATGAAGGATACGGGAATAAACACGGCGCAAAGCACAAGAACAATCGCGATAATTGGCGATGTGACTTCCGCCATGGATTTGACCGCCGCGTCATGGGGCGATAATTTTTCCTCGCTCATCAAACGTTCAACGTTTTCGAGCACCACAATCGCATCATCGACCACAATACCAATCGCCAGCACAAGGCCGAACAGCGTTAGCATATTGATCGAGAAGCCAAAGACATACATGCCGGCAAAAGTACCAATAATCGAGATTGGCACCGCAATTAATGGAATAAGGGTTGCCCGCCAATTTTGTAGGAATATGAAAACAACGATGATAACCAGAATAATCGCTTCGATAAAGGTATGGATAACTTCTTCAACCGAAACATTAATAAATTTTGTTGTATCATAGGGCACATCATAGCTTATGCCTGATGGGAAATTTTTTGCAAGCTCATCCATAGTGGACTTAACCGCATTCATGGTTGCTAAGGCGTTAGCATCGGGCTGCAAATAAATCATGATCGGCACCATTGGCGCACCGTTCAAATTACTTTCAACCACATATTGCTGTGTGCCAAGCTCAATTCTTGCCACATCACTCAAATGAAGGGCAGAACCATTGGCGTCGGAACGCAAGATAATATTGCCAAATTCCTCAGGCGTTGTAAGACGCCCCTGCGTTGTCGCTGAATAGGTATAGGCACCCGATTGGCTATCGGGCTGATCGCCAAAACGCCCCACCGCATATTGAGCATTTTGCTCTTGCACAGCAGTAATAACATCGGTTGGAATAAGGTTATATTGGGCAAGCTTATCGGGGCGCAGCCAGATACGCATTGAATAGTCGATTGAGCCTAAAACCTGTGCGTCGCCAACACCTGGAATACGCTTAATATCATCAACCACATTGAGAAGAGCATAATTGCCAACATAGGTACGGTCATAGGCACTGGTATTGGACTGCATGGAAACAATACCAAGAATGGAGGATGAGCGTTTTACAACCGTGACCCCCAAACGCTGCACTTCCTGCGGCAAGGTTGTAAGCGCACGTTGCACGCGGTTATTAACGTTAATCGTTGCCTGATCGGGATTGGTGCCTTGCGCAAAGGTAATTGAAATTTGCAAGGTACCTTGCGCATTAGCAACGGTATTCATGTAGAGCATGTCTTCAACACCGTTGATCTGCTGCTCTAGCGGCACGGCAACGGTTTGGGCAAGAGTTTGCGCACTTGCGCCCGGATATTGCGCCGACACAGTCACCTGTGGCGGTAATAGATCTGGATATTGCGCAATTGGCAAATTGGGAATCGACATTATGCCGGCTAGCACAATGACGATCGATAGCACCGCAGATAAAACGGGCCTATTGATAAAAAAACTATAATTCATTACTTTTCACCCGTTTGTGGGGCTTTGGTGTCTTTGGCTTTAGTGTCAGTGGCTTTGTTCCGAGGCATCTTTGGCAGAAGCATCACTGGCTGGCTTATCACTGGCTGGCTTATCACTCGCAGATTGGTCAACTGCAGGCGCTCCACCTTGAGCTGCGCCTTGAGGTGCGGCAGGCTTCGCTAGCTGTTTGCCATCAAGGCTATTAAGCTGACCTGGCATTTTTGCACCAGGAGGCATTTGGCCAAAAGCTTGTTGTAAGGTGAACAGACCATTATTGATTACCCGCTCGCCGCCTTCAAGACCAATAGTTTCCTCGATCTTGGTGCATCGGCATTTGCCTGACCGTCACTTGCCGGCGCTAGCGGTGCATCAACCTGAGCCTTTGTTGCGGGTTGCAATAACCATTGACGCCCGTCCACTTGGCGGATGGTCTTAACAAGACGCTTTGCAATCATATTGTCATTACCAATGACAAAAACAAATTGACTATTGGCATCCTGCATCAAGGATTCTTCTGGAATAACAATGGAATTATCAAGTTTTAAACCAAGTATAGTGACCCGCACAAATTGCCCAGCAACGAGCTGTTTTTTAGCGTTGTCAAATACCGCACGCACCCCCAATGTTCCTGTTGTTGCATCAAGGGTTGGTGAGGTAAAATCAATAGTTCCAAGTTCACCATATTCGCTACCATCACCAAAGGTAATTTTTACCTTCAAGCTATCAAGCTTTTCTCCACGAGCCTCCATATCAGCCATAATTTTTTGGATGGCCTTGGCTTCTGTGTCGGTATAGGAAAAATTGACATAGATTGGATTGCTTTGCGTAATACTAGTTAGCAACCCATTGGCGGCAATCAAACTGCCCTCAGACACTTCCTCGCGCGAGGTAGAACCGCTAATGGGTGCAGCGACCTTGGTATATTCAAGATTAAGCTCAGCAGTTTTCAACATGGCTTGGGCTTGCTGCAAATTGGCTGCATTGGCATCACGGGTGGCAAAGGCTTGATCGCGCTGGGCTGTACTATAAACCCGCTGCTTTAAAAGCTCGCTGGCACGGTCTGCATCGCGCAAAGACTGGTCGTAATTAGCTTGCGCTTGGGCAACAGCGGCTTTTTGGCGCGCTACTTCGGCATCGTAAGTGGCTGGATCTATCTCGAATAGGACATCACCTTCTTTCACCTCATTCCCTTCGATAAAGTTGCGGTGCAATATAATACCGCCAACACGCGCCCTTACTTGCGTTTCACGGTAAGCGGCGACACGGCCAGCATATTCATAGGTGATTGGAATCTCTTGCTTTTCAATGGTTACAGCCGAAACCAGTGACGGTGCAGATTGTTGCTGCGGTTTTTGCTCTTGCTTACACGCAACCAAACCCAAACCGGTGGCACCTACTGCAATGCTCATCGTTAATGTCTTTAAAAAATTCATGTCTGATCAGACCTCTATATCATGATGCGCCTAAAATATACCTACACCGATGTTTGTAAATAGACGAAATTAGGTTAAATCGAATTTGTCTTCGAATTTACCTTGTTATCCCCCACAATCAAGCACTAAAATATTAATAATATCAGCTATACATGCCCTTGGTAAACAATTGAAGTCATTTTAAATATCCGACTATTGCAACAAGAGTCGATAGATAAAACCCCTATGATTGATAACAAAAATGATTCGTAAAACAGAGTTACAACAAACATTGCCATAATGCTAGTGATTAAACATCAACATGAAATAATCATCAAAATAAGATAAAAACACGAGCCAAGGCGCAAAAGCCAGAGTTTTGATAGGGAATAACTATGAGGCGCACCAAGCTGAGGCGAGCAACCGCGATCTGATTATTACTCCAGCAGAATCGTTATGTTTAGACCAAGGCGTATCCCAAACCACTTTGGCGCAAATTGCAAAACGTGCTGGCGTCACGCGCGGGCTTTATTTCACTTACCTGAAAGACGAAATTTTTCGTCATGATCACAAAAGTGGCGCTTTCCAGCAGAAACTTGATTGAGGAAGCTGCAAAAAAAGATCTCATCAATCCCTGATATTTTACTAAATCTACATTGCGCTTAAACACTTAGCCAAGATGCAGCAACAACGCGTCGTCACCATTATTACCCAGCGCTGCGAATATGTTGGTGCCTTTAGCGAAATGGTGGAACGTTTACGCCAAGCACAAGATAGCATGCTTGATCTTTTATTCGTTACGTAGTCGCCAAAGACCGCAAATGCTTAATGCTATTTTTTCGCCGAAAATGGCCTGCATGCTTTGCGCATTGTTGGGTCTATAAGTGAATGGCTTCACCGCAAGCCTTTTGATTTCACGAAATAGGGACAACAAGCCATTCAAACGCAACATCACTTCTATCAAAGCCACATCTTAAAAAAGAAAGCCATTAGTTACATTTTCAACGCTTAACGAGCTACTGTTTATCAGATTTAAGTTTATAAACAAGATTTGCTTATAAGATGGCAAACAATTAAGCGCATTCGTCTGATTTGAATCAAGCAATCCATTGCAAATTTTAAAGTTTTGTCCAAACCGCTTTCACCCTCGAAAACGTCGACAAGATCATTCATTATAGTATCAAACGTGTTTCGCTCTCGTTCTGGCTTCTTGATTGATTTTTGAAACCAAGTATTTGCACCATAACAGGAGAATGTCATGACGGAAAAATTATCAGCTTTATTATGAGCGGTGGCATTGGATCACCGCTTTGGCTATCGCGCGAAGATTTTCCCAAGCTTTCCTGATTTTCCGGCGGCTCAATGTCGCAGGAACCGGTTTGAACATTAGGGAATTGCCCATTTACTTATTGCCTTCTGAAGCCTGCGGGGCTTCCCAAGATATAGCCGGCCTTGCCTTAAATGGCGGGCGCCCGTTATTTGAACCCATTGGCCGCAATACTGCCGCCGCCGCTGCCCTTGCCAGTCAAATAGCCCTTAGCGAACATGGCGAAGATGCTTTAGTTCTTGCCAAGCGATCGCGAAAACCACCCAATGAATTTTTGGCAAGATTCCAGAGGGAAAAATCGCCGCACAAAATGGCAAGATTGTTGTTTTGGCATAACCCGATAGGCCGGAAACGGCTTGGGCTATATTGAAACGAAGGACATCAATAAGCCTGGCATGTTTTGATGTTGAACGTTTTGTTGAAAAGCCAGATCTTAAAACGGCAAAATATGTGCCCGGAAATTTGGGAATTCGGTATTTTCCTTTAGCGCCAAACCATGCGCGAGGTTTTAATTTCACCCGCAATTTGAACGCGCAATGTTCAAAGCTAAAACCGATATTTCCTGGCCGCCTTTGACGACTATGCCAATATTCCATCAACCTCGGTTGATTATGCCATTATGGAACGCAAAAAACATTGCCCTTGTGCGCGCCAAATTTCTGAATGATTTACCTGGCAACCTTTGACGCAGGGGAAAAAATAAACCGCGATGAATTGGCAAGGATTATTGGCGATGTGGAGGATTGATCATGAGCGTCCATTTCGCCAAGGGCTGTTACGGCAGCTGGCCTTGCAATATGGCGTGGTGCTGCAAACCGATGCAACCTTTGTCGCCCCCGTAAACCAAAGCCAAAATGTGCGTGATGTGGTTGCAGCTTGGAAAATCGGATAGAAGCAAATCACCCCCCCGACCGGCCCATTGCCGGAGCTTAGGCAAGGGTGAAATATTGGCTTCTTGATGAAACCACTGCCGGTACAACGCGGCGTGATGAAAGGGCGGATTTTACGAAGCGCTTGGTTTTATTTTTAACCCTTATTGGGAGCGGCGCAGCCCATAAAAATTTTTTGCCAAACAAATGGGCTGGAGCGGGCCTGCCCTTCAACTTAACCTGGCGGATTTTATTTTAAACCCCAACGGGCAAAGGCGGTTTTGTCCCCCAGCCAGGGTATTTGATCCAACGGTTTATACGACCAAGCCTTTGTCTTGGGTTTGCCCACGCCATAACGGGGCATCCCTGCGCCATGAACCGTTTTTTGAGTTTTAGGTGACAAAATGGGGTTTTTGGGACCCCAATGGCGGCGTGGCCCGCCCAACCCTTATGCATTTGTTAGAAACTTTTCTTGCTTGGTTTGAGGTGACGAAGAATTTAAGGGCCCCGCCGATTGAAATTGGGCCCTTTTTTTGACCCGAATTGGACTTGGGCAGTTTTGGGATGTTGGCAAGCCAAAGGCGAAGCGGGCGATATTTGCGAACCCGGCCACCATTTTGAATGGGCATTCCCTAAATTACCAAAATTTTTAAAAAGCCACCCCCTTTGCGCAATCTGGTACCCTTTGCGCGTAAACTCTATGCTTTTGGCATAGCCAATGGGTTAAATCGTCGGCCGCTTATAATTCCGTCTTCTCGCTCGGCCCCCATTGACCAACCCGCGCAGCGGCCACGACGGAAGTTATCAGCGGCGATTGCCCGTGGCAAAGGCCCCGAAAAACCTGAAATTGAGGCGAGGTTCCGCCTTTATTCCGCTGGGAAATTATTACGCCCCCAAAGGGCTTTGGATCGATATGATTGACGAAAATGGCCGTGGCCGCTCCAATCAAGTACCAGCATCGATATTTTACCATCTTGTCTGCGCCCTTACCCAATATCGCCACTTTGCCGTCGTCAAACGATTGCCGACAGTGGACCCAACTTTTCCGAAGGCCCGAAAAGGGGCGCTTTATCCCTTTGGATCAGACAAATGCGCTCTGCCTAAAGGGGATTGCTGATCTTATGCGCTCGCCGCTTGCCATGGACGGCGTCACCGCAATTTTGTTCAATTTGTTTATTCCACGACACATAAAACAAAAGCGGCTTAAAAGCCGCTTTAATGAATTATAACCACGATAAGCAAACAATATAGTTTAATAGTTTGGCCAGATTTTATTGAAGATGAAACCATTTTGCGTTTTTGGTTTTTATGAGCCAGAATTTTTGACTGGCAAATTTGGATAAAACTCGGAAATTGACGATCTGGGCGCATTAAAAAGGGTACTAAAAGCTCCCAAACCCCGGACATAAAAAACAGAATAACTTAAAAAGAACCAGCTTTTTGAATATTCCCCTTTGCAATTTTCAAACTTTTAATGACGCATGTTTAACTCCAAACTGGGGCTTTTAAAAAATATTTCCTAAAAGCTTTTAAAAACTGGGGGGTTTAATAAACAAATTCATTTAAACTTTCATTTTCGGTTTTAGTTTTTCACTTTTTACACTTGGCCCACTGTGATTTTTTTCACGGAAACAAAAATCCCTTTTGTTTAATTATGCATTGATTCCCTGCAAAAAGGAAAAACCTAAAATATTATTAAATTGAGTGGATAATTTCGGGTGCAAAACCATCGACAATTAAAATTAATAAATATAAACAAATAGATATGAAATTAAAGATTTGGGAAATGTAAAAAATCTTTTTTTTGGTAAAAGCTTTCCATAAATTAAATCATATTACAAAAAAGCAAAAAACAACGTTAAAACAATAACTTAACAAACACGATCACCAAAAGCCTAATAATGGACTAACCAGAGGCCAACCAAAACAAGCAATAGATAAAGCGAATGATTATAAAATTTAAAAGTCCGCTCTTTTGGATTTTTGCCTATGGCGCGGATAAAGAACAATCACATTAATAAATCGCGCAAAACCGGAATAGGGAAACAAAGGGGCATGGGATAATTTTGGAGCGCTGGGCCCGACCCATTTTTTTCCCCTTCACGCCGCCCCTTCAAACCGCCGGCAGATATAAAGCGGCATTAATAGATGAAAATCTTCATAAGCATGGTAAAAAGAACGGCCAAACTTGGTTTTTAATGCCGCTTCATAAAGTTCCGAATAAGGCGGTTTTCGGTTCCCGCTCGACCGCCGAAATTTTGGCCGCAATTTTACCCCGGCCTTTGCGCCAAGAGGATACGATTATCCTTATCAATTAAAGCACAGGCGACAACCAATAATAATTTTTTCATCAATTTTCCAATATAAAATAATCATAGGCATAAATTTTGGTAAAGCCAAAACTTTTATATAAATGAAAGGGGGAAAATTTGTTTTATTTGGGCCAAACCCCATCAAATTGGCCAAATAATAAGGGTTTTAAAGCTTTGCCGACCTAATCCTTGCCCACGCTTATCGGTTGCAATGGCAAAATCAAAGATATAATAATCCCTTTTTTACCAAAACAATTGGCAAAATTTACCATTTTTTAAAAGCGGATACCACCCCGCGCACCAATTGGCGCAGCGGCGCGATTTCATCCAAACTTGCGCCATGATTTTTTATTGATATTTCAGCATAGTTTAAAGGATCAACCGGTACTATTGATATATCATCAATTTGGCCATCGTTTAAATAATGGCGTCATCAATCTCACGCCTTCCAGTTCAAGAACATCCCCCCTCAAACTGAAGAACACCAACGCTGGCAGCTTTCCAACCATTACGCTCAACATGCAGTTAAAATTTGGCGCACTATGGATAAACGCTGGCAAGCGGTTTACTAAAGACCACAATGGCGCACGCCGCTCAAGTGCGATCATCATCACTATCAAGCGGCGTTACATTATTTAAACGCTTAAATGGACTCTCTGGAGTAGAGCGCACCAGCCAACTACCATCATAAAACGATGTATCGGAAACCCACGCACGAAAAAAACTATGCTCAAGTTTTAAAATCAAATCAGCTACGATAATCGCCATTAATCGCCACATAGTCCTTGGTTAAATCACAAGTCCAAACCGTTGCTTCGCCATTGCCAAGGCCAATATCAACAGCAATCATCACTTCGCTATTTTTCATATAATTTGAAGTCGCATCCTCGCTGTAGTCTGGGTCGCGCTCGCCATCAACCGCCACTCTTATATCACCAAACCAAAGCTGCGGTCCCGCTTCTGCCTTCCCAGCCGGGCCAACCGCCGCACAGGCCCCGGCCTCACCAGCAAAGGCTGTCAACCAAGGTAAATGGCAACGACATGGAATTTTTTTAGCAGACTTATTGCTGGTTGCGCCACTTCAGATTTTAATAACCCTTGCCCCGCCATCGCTTTTCTCTTGAATGCAAGACGCGAAAAAATTTTAAAAGGCAAAACGAGAAATTAAACCGGAACCTGCTCCCATCCCCAAAAATAACGGGGGCACACAACCTTGCTCCCAGCTGCCAAAATTTGGGCCCCGGTGCAAAAATTTAACAACCCCGGGTTTACCAATGTTTTCCCCCAAACAAAGTTTGGATTTTGGAAAAGTACGTCGTCATAACGGGCAGCACCCGGGCCAAGCCCATCGTCAATCATCAGGCAAAGATCGGTAAACGTGGGCCCGGCCCGCCAAACCCTGAAAGCAAAGATAATTTACCGGGAGAAAAGAGCCGCCGAGCTTCGGTTTTGGGTTGTGTCCTTTCCTTTCCGGTAAAACATTGGTTGAATTAAAACCACGGTTGGCCTTCATAAAGGATGGGAAATGACAACCGTTGGATGGACAACGGAACGGTAAAACACCTGCACTAACGCTTTACAAAAACGAAATAATAAAATTTGCGGTTTTTATATTTAATCCGCCTGTGTTGTGGCCAGCGACGCTTTTCTTTGGGCATATCGAAGGATTGGAAGAGGCAAAATGGAGTCATAAATTTTTTTAAACTTTTAAAACCAGTTTTAAAATCTTTTTTTAAATAAAAGTGAACGAAACATTAATTTTCAAAGTAAATAGAAGGGAAAAAAAGGAAAACCACAAACATTCCAATTTTTATGTCGGAATCATTATGCTTTTTTCAAGCAAAAACCTATGAAAATTAAACATGCTTTTATAGCCAACACCTGACATTTTTGCCTTGATGTTTAAAGCATCCCTTGCATAAAATAATCCTTGCAAAAAAGGTAATTTCAAACAGGTTATAAATGGCTTACGGTTGATGGAGGCTAAAACCAGGGAAATTTTTAAAATCCTATTCAACAACTTTGAAATTAACTTTAAAAAAAAATCCAATAAGATATTGAAATTGTTATTTACATTAACTATTTTTAAATTTTGAACTGTGGCTTTCATGTCATTGACAGCCACCGTAAAAGCAGTGTTAACCTTTTTAAGAAGGAAATT
>JAGSMT010001272.1:5000-40135 GCA_029286875.1 Lamproptera curius | reverse complement strand
TAAATATCATTGTATAAGATCAACAAATCAGTGATGTTATGACATCGAAGAGGGTTAAGAGCTGAGAATTAAATGGTCATATCTCTGAGATTAAAGGAATATCACGTGGAAGTTTTTAAAAACTCGTAACAGGTTAAGTTCCGACAATAAACAGTGACGAGCAACAGCTGAAAATACTCCTATGTCAATTTAGTTTCGCAGGAACAGGGTCTAAAACAATGCGAATATTGAAGATTAATTATACTAAATAAAATACGTTTAGTTACCACTTAATAGTAATGAAAGACTCAAGATATTGAAAAACATTTAAAATGTAAGACTGTCCTATCCTACCTATCTTGAAGTTTATATGGTGTTTGATAAGAAGTAGACCTTATGTTATTAAGAAAAGAGTCAGAAAGGCATTTGATGGATGTTATCCTCATAGTGAATATTTATATCTACCTTTATAACGTTAGTGCACGAAATAATTTATGAAGAAACACATTTTCTAACCGACATATCCTCCGTTCATTCATTTATCTTTTTCAAAATGATTGAAGGTTTTGCGATAGCTTTTTACCGCAATGCTTTTTACGACTAACAGAATATTTTGTAATATTTTGTAAAAGCATTTTTTCACAAAATATTACAATTCTAGCTGTTGCCCACGTCTTCTTCGCGAGGTAAAATATAAAAAATACGTATTTGTTTTTAATTAAAAAAAAGTATGCTAAGTTACTTTCATCTCCAACAAATCGCAAAAGCTATTCCAGAGATTAGCCAGAACAAACAGACATACAGGCAAAACTTAAAAAAAAATGTTATTTTGCTACGTATGTCGGTTACATATCACAGTGAAATTCATTTATTATGTTTTCAAATTTTACGTAAAATATTTAAATCTAAAAATGGTACATTGCTTTTCACTTAACATCAACACTTTACCGCCTGTACGTGCATATTAACATGTAATCGTGTCCGAACATAGTTTTTAACAAGTTATTTAGACGCTCAAAGTTTTTAGCTTACTTACTGCAACTGCGGACTTGACTCCATTTTCAATAGTAAGAGATAAAATTTTAAACATTTTTTCATTACCAACTTTTTTGCCGGTGTATTTTTTACAGTAGATCGATTGCAGAAGTTCCATCGCGGTTTCTTATTCAGCTCAAAAGCGAGAGAGAGATAACATTAATGTGCTTTAGTTTATAGGGCACCGTAGCCAGTTGAATCAGTCTCAAGAATGCTAGCGGATTTGTTTCGTCATAGTCTGCATTTTTAAATTTCATATTCTATCCGTCATTATAAGGGTAACACTTTACATGTCTTGATGCTTAGTTTAATAAAATAATATACGCAACAAAGCCCACATTATTCTACCAACAGCCGTTATTGCCGGATTACTGCCATGAATATGATTGATCTAAGTAAGAAATATGTATATACAAACAAAAGAATAATTCGCAGTAACGTTTGATAATACAAATATTTATTTCAAAGTAACTACTTTGAGTTGCATAAAAGATATCTATATCATCGTGTTCATACTTTTTATCGAATTGTTCTTTAATGTACATTTCAGTATATAGTTTTTACTATTATTTTGAAAACTATCAGTAAATATGTGTAACTAATGACATGATGTAACAGCATCGTACGAGCTTAGACGAGGACTTCAAAGCAGATTTCAAAACCAACTTGCTTTAAAAGTCCTTCATATTTTTAGTTTGTCGTTCACTGGCTTATTAGTTAATTGGTCTAGCATCCTTTACCCCGTCCGGGTGGCGGCAATCAGGCGACAACGCTTCGGACTACGGCACGTGTAGGTTATTTATTGCGAACGTTAATGCGTCATCGAGGTCATATATCACGCTTATCGGTGGCAAACTTCACGTATTAAACGTAAAATAACGATTTATTAGATATCTGTACAAAAACACATTTTGAATTATTATTTGTAATAAATAATCTGGAGTCTAGAACGATTTTGCAAATGATAGAAGCCATAGAATAGCTTAAAATAATAAATATTTCAGGGATTTACTCGATTATAAAATTAGTTTAGAAGAGGAAGTTTCAAGTATATTTTTCAAGAAAAATTCTAAAATTATTACAATTTTGATTGAAGTTATTATCTTACTAAAAGTAAATAGACCACGCAATAAGTTATATTTGCATATATTTGCTTCTAGGAAAACATGTTATCAACTTTGATAGCTAGGTTAGCATTTAATTTTATAAGTCTAAGATTCAGGTCCTTAAATTCATTTGTATTTATTATATAAAAACATATTAGGAATATGCCACTCCCAAACAATATTTTCGTAAGGAACGACAGTTTCTGATCATGATCATCATAATCATTAAATCAATCATAGATAGGCTAATATGATGCCGATCATTTTAGTTGACGAGTCCCAACGTTTGCTGACTGATCATTTCACCACAGAGATAACAACATTCTATGTCATCGACACACAAAGAAGATTCAAGAATGGCTCCTTTTTAATCAACACATTGGCTATTAATAGGTATTAAGCTAGCCTTTAAGCTAAGCCTTTTGTTATTACTTAACTTATGCTCTGAATACGTTTTATTTTTAGAAATATATCGATTAAATATTCATTTAATTTTTATTATCATACTACTATTTTAATGTCTCATATGATGTGATTCTCAAGATAATATCAATTCCGATGAGAAATAGTCATAACATAAACATAAATAGTTAGTTTTCAGTCGGATTTAATTTATAAATATTATGATTCTAGAAGCTTAACTCTTCTATCTATATCAAATTTCATAGGAAAATGAGTTTTGTAGTTTTTTTTCAATTCTTCATTTGTTTTTGGTTACGTTGATGATTCAATGACTTCTAGATATACATATATGACTGACTATTTTATAAATCCAATATATTTTATTAGTTCTGATAAGATGTTTACAAGTTTTTTTCATATACGGAAAGTTGCTGTTTGTAAGTAAGTTTGTTATCTCGTATCTAGATCGGTAGGAAAAACAAGTAAAACTGATATTATTTGCTAAAAATATAGGAATTCTGTCATTGCATCGAAGAAATTAAGCTTTCTATTTTTAGGAAACTATAGTGCTACGTATATTTTGCATAAATAACTGTACATATTAAATTGCTGATCTGCTTACTTTCAATGTCTTTTAAAAACTAAACTCAGCAGCCTCGTTAGATAGACCATTTCGAATTAACACAAACAAATATAAAATAATTACGCGAAAAAGTATCATATTGAACGTAATAATCTACAAAAATAAATAAAATTGGATTGTATGTTTGTATCATTTAAATAACTGTTTTCATTAGTAAAATCGTGATATGTAAACGGTACCTTTAACAAAATAACGTTTCTTAAAATTTTATATCTATCTGTCTGTTTGTTTGGGTGATCTCCGAAATGGCTGGTCCGATTGACGGCACGGGAAGGTAATAAGGTTGCCGCTGTATTACAACGCAGACGAAGTCGCGGCCAACATCTAACAATATATTAAACACAGATGTTTCTGTTAATATAAACTGTATTGCAAAATATTGCAAAATACAAATTGGTAACATAATTATTTCTATTGCTTGCGCGAATATTATACATTATTAAATAAAATTACTTTACGGTTTTATCGCGTTTTATTTTACATTTTAATTCCGACGTTTCGAACACTTTCCAGGCCGTGGTCCAGGGTAGCTGAAGATGTCATGCGTCTTGTTGCCAGTGTTGAGCGGGTTTCAGATCTTAATTTTAATTTTTATTAATTGTTTTTAATCTGTGCTCCGACCTATGCAAAGGAGCTAGATTTTATCTTTACAGCCAACAGGTGGTATTATGCTTAGGGTTTAAATTTTAATTTATTAAGTCTAGGATCCCAAACGGGTGGTAAAACAACCATCTTCTCTATTGAAATTTGGATGTTTTTTAATCTCAATAGCCTCACGGATCATCCTTGGTAGGAATCGGTGTTCTTCAGCGAGGATTTGTGGTCGATCAAATCTGATGTAATGGTTTTGGGTGATTTAACGTATGGTCACACCTGCCGACTTGTTGGGTCTTCTATGTTTAATATCAGCTATATGTTCCTTCACGCGGTTCTTATTGCTCCTTTGTTTGTCAATGTAGAGAGGCCGCAGTCACAATCTACTGACCTCCTGGGTCTTGTAGAGAATCAGGCCCCTTCCAAAAAAAAGGATTTAAAAAAGGGTTGGGAAAAATTTTTAAAAAAAAAAAAATTTTGGAGGGAATTTTTTAAAACCCCCCCATTAATTTAAATTAAAAAACCCCAAAAAACCCCCCAAAAAAAAAGACCTTTTTTAAAAAAAATTTAAAGAAAAATTTTTTAAAAATTTTTTTAAAAAAAAATTTAAAATTTAAAAAAAAATTTTGGGCTTAAAAAAGGTTTTAAAAGGGGGAAAATAAAAAAAAATTAAAATTTAAAAAAAAAAAACCCCAAAAAAAAAAAAAAAAATTAAAAAACGGGCTGGGAAAAAAAAATGGGGGTTTTTTAAAACCCCAAAAAAAATTTTTTTTAAAAAAATTAAAAAAAAAAAGGGCCCCCCGGGGGGAACCCCAAAAGGGGGGGTTTTGGGGCTGTTAAAATTTTTTTGGGGGGAAAAAAACACCTCCTTCCCCCCAAAAAAAAGGGTGGTAAAAATTTTTAAACCCCTTTTTAAAATTTTGGGGAAAATTTAAAAAAAGGGCCCGGGTAAAAAAAAAAAAAAAATTTAAAAATTTTAAAAAATTTAAAAAATTTTTTAAATTTTAAAATTTTTCCCGGAAAAAAAAAAAAAATTTTAAAAAAAAAAACAAGGCTTGGGAAAAATTAAAAAAAAAAAAATTTGGAAAACCCAAGGGAAATTTTTTTAGGGTTTTTCCAAAAAAGGGAAAGGGAAATTTAAATACCCAAAACCGGAAAAATTTTGGGGAAAAGGATTTTAAAAATTTTTTTAAAATAATTTTTAAAAAAAATTATCCAACAAAAAAAAGGGGCCCCCAAAAACCAAACCCCCCTTTTAAAAACTTTTAAAAAATTAAAAAAAAAAAACCCCAAAAAAACAAACGGGTTCCAAGGAAAAATTTAAAAATTGGGTTTTAAAGGGAAAAAATTTAAAAAAATTTAAAAAAACCCCCCTTAAAATTTGTTTTAAAAAATTAAAAAAATTTCCCTTTTTTATTTTTCCCCCCCCAAATTTAAATTGGCCAAAAAAAAAATTTCCCAATTTAAAAAAGGGCCAAAAACCCCTTTTTTTCCCTTTAAAAAAATTCTTCCCCAAAAAAAAATTTTTTAAAATTTTTTTTTCCCAAAAACCACCCCAAAACAAAAAAAGGAAATTTTTTTTTTTAATTAAAAAAAGGGTTTTAAATCAAATTTAAAAAATTGGGAAAAAAAATTTTTGGGAATTTTTTTTCCCCCATTGTTTAAATTTTTTTTGGAAAAAGGGGGCCCCCAAGGTTTTTTTTTTGGGGGAAATTTTAAAATTTTTAAAATTTAAAAAACCCCCCCCCATTAAAAATTTAATTTTAAATGGGAAAAAAATTTAATTTTTTTTTTTTTTTTTAAATTCCCTTTCCCAAAACCCAAAAATTTTTAGGAAAAAATACAAAAATTTTTTTTTTTTAAACCCCAATCCCAAAAATTTGGAAATTTTTTAAAAAAAAAAAAAAAAACCCCCCTTTCCCCAAAAACCCCCTTGAGAAAAACCAGGGAAAACCCCGGGGGAAAGGGGAAAGCCAAAGGGAGAACCGCCGTTTCCCCGGAAGGGTTAACGGGGTTTCCAAAAAGGGGGGGGAAAAATTTTTCTGGGGAAAAGGAAAATTGGTTTTTCCCGGGAACCAATTTTTTAAAAAAACCCGGGGAAAAAGGGCCCCCCCCAAAAACCCCAAAAAAAGGGGAAAATTTTGGGGGGGAAAAAAAAAAAAAAAGCCCAAAATTTAAGAAAAAATTTTTTAAAAAAACCCAAAACCGGAAGGTTTTAACCTTAAATCCCCAAAAACCCCCCAAAAGATTCCCTAAACAAAAAAAAATTCCCGGGTTTAAAAAAGGGTTGGTTTTTAAATTTAAAAAAGGGGTTTTTTAAAACCCCCCCCTTTAATTTTTTTAAAACCCCTTTTTCCAAGGTTGGGTAAAGATTAAAAAAAAAAAAAAGCGGAAAAAAACCCCCCAAAAAAAAACCAATTAAACCCCCCCGGGTTTAAATTCCCAAATTTTAAAAAATTTTAAAGGTTAAAACCAAAAATTTAAAAAAAAAAAAATCCAAAATAAAAAAACCCCAAAAGGGGAAAAAAAAAAAAACCCGGTTAAAAAAATTCCGGGGAAAATTAAAAATTTTCCCAAAATTTAAAAAATTTTAAAAAATTTTGGCCCCATTTTTCCCCCAAAAAAACCCGGGAAAACCCAAACCCCCGGGGTTTAAAGGGGGGAAAAAACCCCAAAACCTTCCGGGCCCCAAAAATTCATTAAAATTTAAAATTTAACCCTTTTTTTGGAAATTTTAAATTTTTTAAAAAAAAAAACTCCCAAAAAAAAAAAAAAAAAAAAAAAAATTATTAAACAAATTTAAAGAACCTTTACAAATTGTTCCGGGGAACGCAACTTCTCCCAGTGACAGGGGGGGGTTTTTTAAAAAACCCGGGAAACCTTGGAAAATTATTAAAAAATTTAAGGGAAACCCAAAAAACCGGAAAAATTTTGGAAGGGTTTTTTAAAACCCGAAAAAAATTTGGGGGAAAAATTTTTGCGTTTGCCAAAAACCCCCAAATTAAATTTTCCTTCCCAAAGAAAAAACCCCTTTAAAAAAAAAAAGGGTTAAAAGGGGAAAAAAGGTTTTTAAAAAAATTTAAGGAAATTTTTTAAAATTAAAAATTTTAAAAAAAATTTTTTTTAAAAACCCAAAAAAAAGGAAAATTTAAAATTTTAAAAGCCCCAAAAATTTTTTAAAAAACAAAAATTTTTTCCCCCCTTTTTTTTCCTTTCCCCTTTTAAAATTTTTATTTTAAAATTTTCCCCCTTTCCAAAAAAAAGGGGTTTTTTTTTTAAAAAATTTCCCCAAAAAAATTTTTTTTGAAAAATTTTAAAAAAAATTTTTGGAAAAAATTATTGGGTTTTAAAAAGGGAAATTTTCCCCTTTTAAAATTTTTTAAAAAATTTCCAAAAATTGGGAAAAATTAAAAAAGGGTTTTTTTTTTGGGAAATTTCTTTTTTTTTTTTTTGGAAGGTTTGGGGGGGAAGGGGGTTTTTTCCCCTTTTTTAAAATTTTTAAAGGGGGTTTGGAGGGAAAAGGTTTTTTTTAAAATAAAAATTTAAAAAACCCATTTTTCCCAAAAAAAAAATTTTTAAATTTAAAAAAAAATTTTTTTTTTTTTTTTTAAAACCAAAAATTTTTTTTTCCTTTTTTTAAAAACCCAAAAAAAATTTTTGGCCAAAAAAACCAACCCCAAAAAAAAAATTTTTTAAAAACCCCGGGGGGGGAAACCCGGGCCCGGGGGCCAAAAAAAACCCGGGGAAAAAAAAACCCCCCCGGGACAAAAGGGGAAAGGGCCCCCGGGGGGGAACCCCCCGGGGGGGCCCGGTTTCCCTTTTTTGAGGGGGTTAATAAAATTTTAAGGGGAAAAATTTAAAACCCCCTTTGGCAAAAAAAAAAAAAATTTTTTTCCCCCCCAAAAAAAAAGGGGGAATTTGGAAATTTTAAAAAAAAAAAAACAAAAAAAAAATTTGGGTTAAAAAGGAAACCCAACCCAAAGGGTTAAAAACCCCAAAAAAAAAAAAATTTGGGGAAAAAGGGGTTTAAAAAAAAAAATTTCCAAAAGGGTTTGGGTTTTTAAAACCACCCTTTTTAAAAAAAAATTTTTCCCCCTTTAAAAAAAAAAAAAAACCCAATTTTTAAAAGGGCGAAAAAAAATTAAAATTTTTAAAAAAAAAAAAATAATTAAAAAAAAAAAATTTTAAACCCCCTTTTAAAAAAAGGGAAAAATTTTTAAAAAAAAACCCCAAAAATTAAAAATTTTTTAAAAATTTTAAAAAAAAAAGGGTAGAAAAATTAAATTTAAAAAAAAAAAATTTTAAAATTTTTTTAAAATTTTTAATTAAAAAAATTTTAAAATTTTTTTAAATAACCTTAAAAATTTTGGGGTTTTTTTTTTTTTTTTTTTTTTTTTGGAAAAACCAATTTAAAAAAAAATTTTTTTAAAAAAATTTTTAAAAAAAAAAAAAAATTTTGGTTTTAAAAAAAAAAAATTTTTTTAAAATTTTTTTTATTATGGAAAAATTTAATTTTTTTTTTAAAAAAATTTTTTTAAAAAGAAAAAAAATTTTTTTTTTTTAAAAAATTTTTAAAAAACCTTTTTTTTTTTTAAATTCCGGAAAAAAAGCCTTTTAAAATTTTAAAATAATTTTTTAAATAAATTTTTTAAAAAGGTTTTTTTAAATAAAAATTTTTTAATAAATTTCTAAATTAAAAAAATTTTTAAAAATTTTAAAATTTTTTTTAAAAAAAATTTCCCCAAAATTTTTTTTTTGGCCATTTTTAAAAAAAAATTAAATTGTTTTTTTCCCTTTTGAAGGTTTAAAAGGGAAATTAAAAAATTTCCCCTTTAAATTTAAAAAAAATTTTAAAAAAAATTTTTAAAATTTTAAAAAAATTTTTTAAAAAAAAAAAAAAAATTTTTTAAAAACCCCGGGAAAGGAAATTTTTAATTTTTTAAAAAAGGTTTGTTTTGGGTTTTTTTTTTTGTTCATTTTTTTTTTTTTTTTTTTTTTTTTTTAATTTTTTTTAATTTGGGAAAAAACCAATAAAAAAAATGATTAAAAAACCCGCCCCCCAAAAAAAAAAAAATTTAAATTTAAAAAAAACCCCCAAAAAAAGGTTTTTTAAGGGAAAAAAATAAAAGTTAATGCATTTGAAAACTTTTTTTTTTAAAAAAAACCAAAAAAGTAAAAAAAAATTTAAAAACCCTTTAAAATTTGGGAAAATTTAAAGGTTTTTTTTTGGGTTTTAATTTTTAAAAAATTTGGCCCGGGGTTTTTTTTAAAAAATTGAATAAAAATTTTTTTTTTGGCCCAAAGAATTTAAAAGGAAAAAATTTTCCCTTTTTTAAAAATTCTTTAATTTTTTAAAAAATTTTTTTGGGAAAAAAGGGGCAAATTTAAAAAAAATTTTGGTTTTTTTTAAAAAAAAATTTTCAAAATTAAAAATTTTTTTAAAAAAGGGGGAAAATTATTAAAAAAAAATTTTTTTAAAAAAAAAATTTTTTAAATTTCATTCCCAACCCAAAAAAATTTTCCCGGGGAAAAAAATTTAAAAAAAAAAAAGGTTTTTTTTCCGGGTTTTTTTCCCCAAAAAAAAATTGGAAAATTTTTTTTTAAAAAAAATTTTTTTAATTTTTTTTTTATAAAATTTAAATTTTCCCGTTTTATTAATAAAAATTTTTGGGTTTTTAAAAAATTTTTTAACAAATTTTTAAAATTTTTCCCTTTTTCCGGAATTAAAAAAAATTTTTTAAAAAAAAAAATTTTTTTAACCCAAAATTTTTTTTCTTTTAAAAAAACCTTTCCAAAATTTTAAAAAAAAAAAAAATTTTTGTTTTAAGTATTGGGGTTTTTTTCCTTTTTAATTTAAAAATTTTTTTTTTAAATTTGAAATTTTTTTTAAAAAAATTTTCCCTTTTGGGAAAAAAACCCCCCTTTTAAAATTAAAATTTAAAAAAACCCAAAAAAATTTTTTTTTTTGGGTTTTTTTAAAAAAAAATTTAAAAAGGGGAAAAAAAAAAATTTCCAACCAATTTTTGGAAATTTTTTTCCTTTAAAGGAAATTTTGGTTTTTAAAGAATTTTAAAACCCTTTTTTTTTAAAAAAAAGGGTTTTAAAAAATTTTTGGAAAATTTTTTGGGAAAATTTAAATTTAACCCAATCCCTTTTTTTATTTTAAAATTTAATAAAAAAAAAACCCCTTTTTTTTCCCTTTTTTTTGGTTTTTGGGTTAAAAAAAAGGGAATTTAAAATAAGGTTTTAAACCCGGAAAGGGCTTTTAAAAAAATTTTCCCCGTTTTTTTTAAATTGGGCCAACCTTCCCCGATAAAAAAAAAAAAAAAAAAATTTAAATTAATTAATTTGGTTAAAAATTTTAAAAGGTTTAAAAAAAAAAAAAAAACCTTTTTAAAAATCCTTTTTTTTTTTTTTAAAAAAAAGGGGAAAATTTTTTTTGGAAAAAAAACCCTTTTTTAAATTTAATTTTTGGGAAAAAAATTTGGGTTTTTTAAATTTTTCGGGAAAATTTTTAAAAAAAAATTTTATAAATTTAATTTTAAAAAAAAAAAATTGTTTTAAAATTTAATTTTTTAAAAAAAAATTTTGGAAATGGAAACTAAAAAAAATTTTTTAAAAAAAATTTTTTTAATTATAAAATTATTAAAAAAAATTTTTTTTAAAAATTTTTAAATTTTAAATTTAAAAATTATTATTTTAAAAAAAATAAAAAATTTTTTTTTTTAAAGGAAAAAAAAATCAAAAATTCCTTTTTAAAAAATTTTTTTTTTTATTTTTAAATTTTAAAATTTTTTTTAAAAAATTTTGAAAATTTTTTTATTAAAACCCCCAAAAACCCGGAAAAAATTTCCCCTTTTGGGGAAAAAAAATTTTTAAAATTTTTTGGGGCAATTTTTAAAATTTTTTAAGGAAACCCTTTTTTTTTAAATTTCAAAAAACTTTTTTTTTTTCCCCTTTTTTTTTTTTAAAATTTTTTAAAAAATTTTAATTTTTTTTTTAAAAAAATTTTTTTTTTAAAATTTTTTTTTTTAAATTTCCCAAAATTTTTGGGTAAAATTTTAAAATTTTAAAAAAAAAAGGGGTTTGAATTTATTTTTAAAAATTTGAAAATTTTTAAAAAAAATTTTTTTAGGAAATTTTTTAATTTTTGGGGTTTTTAAATTTTTTTTTTTAATTTTTTTAAAAAAAATTTAAGGGCCCAAATTTTAAAACTTTTTAAAATACCAAAAATTTTGGGGTTTAATTTCCAAAATTAAAATTTAAAAGTTTTTTTTTAAAAAATTTTTCAAATTTCCTTTAAAAAAAAAAAAATTTTTTTTTCCCCTTTTCTTTTTTTGGGTTTTTTAAATTGGGGGTTTTCCCCCAAAAAAAACCCCCTTTTTTGGGGCCCGGGGCCCCAAAAAAAAAAAAACCCCAAATTTTTTAAAAAACCCCAAATTAAAAAATTTCCAAAAAATTTTTTTTTTTTAAATAATTTTAAAAAACCTTTTTAAAAATTTAAAAAATTTTTTTCCCTTCTTTTCCGGGTTTGGGGGGGTTTTAAACCCCAAAAATTTTCCCCTTTCCAAAAAACCCCCAACCACCAACAAAAGGGTTTTCCCCAAATTTAAAAAATTTCCCTAACCAAGGTTTGGAATTTTTTTTGGGGGTTTTTTTTTCCCTTTTTGGGGGGGGGGGGGAAAAAGGGGGGTTTTTCCCCCAAAGGAAAAAACCCCCTTTTTTAAAAAGGGGGGGGCCCCCCCCCCAAAAAAAGGGGAAACCTACCCCCCAGCCCGGCCCCCCCCAAAAAAATTCCCCCCAAAAGGGCCCCCGGGAAGCCGGCCAGGCCCCGGGTCCCCCCCCTTTTTTTTTCCTCGGGGCCCGGAAAACCCCCCAAAAGGGGCCCAAAGGGGGACCCACCTTTGGGCCCGGGTTTTTTCCGAAAACCCCCCGCAAACCCCCCGGGGCCCCTTTTGGGTAACCCCGGGTTTAAATTGGCCCCCATAAACCCCAAAACCCCGGGGGGCCTTCCCCCAAAAAACCCCCCCCTTTGAAAATTTTAAAATTTATTTGGGGGGAAAAAGATTTTCCCCCCTTTTTGGGGCCCCTTTTTTAAAAAGGGGAAACATTTTTGGGTTAAAAACCCCCCCGGGGGGGGTTTTGGGCGCCAAAACCCGGGGCCCCGGGGGAACAAACCCCCGGGGAACACCCAAAAAAAAACCGGTTTAAAAACCCCTTTTTCCCAACCCGGGTTTTCTTAAAAACCCCCCCCCAAACCCCCGGAAGGAAAAATTTAAATTGACCCCCGGGGGCCCCCCCCCGGGCCTCCCCCCGGGCCCCCGGGAACCCCGGCCCCCAAACCCGGGCCCCCCCCCGGCAACCCCCCCCCCCAAACCCCCCCTTTTTTCCCTTTTTTTTCCCCCCCCCCCCTTCCAACCTTTAACCGGCCTTTTTTTCCCCCGGAAAATTTTCCCCCCCTTGGAAGGGCCCAGCCGGCCCAACCCAAAAAAAAAAACCCCCCCTTTTTAAAATTTTCCGGAACCGGCCCAACCACCCTTTTCCCCAGAAAAATTTTAAAATTTAAAAAACCATAGGAAATTAACGGGGGAAAAAGGGTTGGAAAGGAAATTTCCCCCCCAAATTTTGGCCCCAAACCTTTCCCCCGGGGGGAAAACCCCCCCCCAAAGGGGGGGGAAAGGGCCCCCTTTTTTCCCCAAACCCCCCCCCCCCAACCCCCCCCTTTCCGGGCCCCCCTTTTCCGGTTTTTCCCCCCAATTGGGAAAACAAAACCCTTAAAATTTTTTAATTAATTTTAAAAAAATTTTTTCCCCTTTTAAAAAAGGGGCCGGCAGGAAAAGGCCCCCCCCGGCCCGGGTTTCCCCCTTTTTTCCCCCCCCCATTTTTGGGGGAAAGGGCCAAAGGGTTTCCCCCTTGGTTTTAAAAAATTTTTTCAAGGATAAAATTTCCCCCTTTCTCCTTTTTTTTTAAAAAAATTTTTTTCCCTTTAAAAAACCTTTTTTACAATTGGGGGGGGTTTTTTTTGGGGGGTTTCCCCCTTTTGGGCCCCCACCAAAAAAGGGGGCCGGGGAAATTTTGGGTTTGGAAGAAATTTAAAGGGGTTTTTTTTAAAAAAATTTTGGGGGCCCCCAAATGGAAAGGGTTCCCCCCCAAAAAATTTAAAGGGGGTTTTGCCCCCGGTTTTTAAATTAGGGAAAAAAAAAAAAAAATTAATTAAATTTTTCCCCCCAATTTAAGAAAGGGTTTGGGAAAAAAACCCCTTTTTAAGGGGGATGGGGGGAATTATTTAAATAATTTTTAAAATTTGGGGGGTTTTCCAAAAATTTTAAAAAATTTAAAAAAAAAAACCCGGAAAATTTTTTAAATTTAAAATTTGGAAATTAAATTTTAAAAGGGGAAAAATTTTTTTTTTAAAAAAATGTATTTTAAAAGGGTTAATTTTTTTTTTTAAATTTTTAAAAATTTAAAAAAATTTGGGAAAATTAAAAAAAATTTTTCCCAAAAAACCCCCAAAAAAAAAAATTCCTTTTTTTTTTGGGGGAATTTTTCCTAAATTTTTGGAAAATTTAAGAAAAAAAAAAAATTGGGGAAAAAAAAAGGTTTTTTCAACCCCAAAAGCCTTTTCCTTTGCCACCAAAAACCAAAATTTTAATCCCTTTTTCCCTTGGGGGAAAGGAAAACCCAAAAACCCAATTTAAAGGAAACCCCTTTTCCCAAAGGGAAAACCTTTAAAAATTTTTTTAAAAAAAATTTGGGGTTAAAAAGGGGAAAACCTTTTTAAAAAAAGTTTTAAAATTTTGGAACCAAAACCCCCCAAAATTTTGGGAAACCCCAAAAAAAAAAAAACCCCCCCTTTTTTGTTAGGGCCCAAACCGTTTCCAAAAAGGGCCCAAAAAAAGGGCCCAAAAAATTTAAATTTTGGGTTTCCAAATTTTTAAACCCGGGTTTGGGAAAAACCCTTCGGGGAAAAAAGGGCAAATTTGGGGGAAAAAATTTTTAAAAAAAAAAATTTTTAAAAAAATTTAAACCCCCAAACCCCCAAAATTTTTCCCCCAAACCCAAAAAAAATTTAAAACCCCCCTTTTTAAAAAAAAAAAAACCCAAAAAGGAAAAAAAACCAAAAGGGGTTAAAGGGGTTTTTGGGCCTTAAAAAAAAAAAATTTTTTAAAAAACCCAAAAAAATTTGAAAAAAAAAAAATTTAAAAATTAAAAAAAAAAAAAGGGGGAAACCTTTACCCCCAAAAATTAAAAAAATTTCCCAAAAAAAAAAAAAGGGAAAATCAAATTTTTGCAAAGGGGATTTAAAATTTCCAATTTTTTAAAAAATTTAAAACCCCCCCGGGGGCAAAAATTTTTAAAACCCGGCCCCCCAAAAAAAAAATTTTTTTTAAAAAAAAAACCGAAAAAAAAAAATTTTTCCCCTTTTGGAAAAGGGAAAACCCAAAAAAAAGGGGGGGGAAAAATTTGGACCTTTTGGGCAAATTAACCCCTTAAAAAAAAAAAAATTTTCCCCCGGTTTTGGTTTTCCCAAAAAACCCCCAAATTTAAAAAGGGAAAAAAAAAAAAAAAAAAAAATTTTTTTAAATTTAAAATTAACCCCTTTTAAACAAAAAAACCCCGGGTTTTTTTTTAAATAAAGAAAGGAAAAAAATTAAACCCAAAAAAAATAAAAATTGAAAAAAAACAAATTTTAAAAAATTTTTTTAAAAAACCAAAAAAGGAGGCCTCCGGGGTTTTTGGGTTTAAAAAAACCTTAATTTTGGGAGGAAAATTTACCAAAATTTAAAAACCCAAACCCAAAAATCCCGGGAAAAATTTTTGGGGGGTTTTTGGGAAAAAATTTTTTTTAAAAAAAATTTTCCGAAAATATTTTAAAAGGTTTAAAACCCGAAAAACCCCCCTTTTTTTTAAAAAAAAAACTAAAACCAAAAAACCCAAATTTAAAAAAGGGGAAAAAATTGGAATTTTAAAAAAAAACCCTTTTTTTCCCCAAAAGGCCAAACCATTTAAACCCCCCTTTTAAAACCCCCAAAAAAGGACCAAAAAACCTTGAAAAATTTTTTTGGGAAAACCCAAAATTTTAAAATTTTAAAATTAAATTTTTTCCCTTTTTTTCTTTTAAAAACCACCCAATTTTTTTTAAAAAAACCTTTTTTTTAAAAAAACTTTTAACAAAGGGGCCCCATTTTGGGGAGGTTTAAACATTAATTTTGGGAAAGGAAACAATTTGGGTTTTTTTTTTTTAAAACCCCCGGGAAACCCCTTTTTAAAAAAAGAAAAAAAAAAAAAAATTTTTTTTTTTTAATTTTTTTAAAAAAAAAAATTTAAAATTTTTAATGGGGAAAATTTTTTTTTTTTAAAGAATTTTGGGAAATTTCCCCCCTTGGCCCCAATTTTAAAGAAAAAAAAAATATTTAAATTTCCAACCCCCAAATAAATTTAAATTTTAAAAAAAAAATTTAAAAAAAGGGGGTTAAAAAAATTTGGTTTGGGAATTTTTTTCCCCAAAAAACCCAAAAAACCCTTTAAAAACCCAAAAAATTTAAAAAACCCCACCCCCAAAACCCTTTTTTAAAAATTTTTAAAAAAATTTGGGGGCCCAAACCCCTTTTTAAACCCCTTTAAAAACTTTCCCAACCGAAAAAATTTTTGGGGGGGCCCCCAAAAATTTGTTTTTGGGGAAAAAAAAAACAAAAGGGGGAAAAAAAAATTTTCAAAACCCAAAAATTAACAACCCCCCCCTTTTTAAAAAAAAAAAAGGGGGGGATCAGGCCCCTTCCAAAAAAAAGGATTTAAAAAAGGGTTGGGAAAAATTTTTAAAAAAAAAAAAATTTTGGAGGGAATTTTTTAAAACCCCCCCATTAATTTAAATTAAAAAACCCCAAAAAACCCCCCAAAAAAAAAGACCTTTTTTAAAAAAAATTTAAAGAAAAATTTTTTAAAAATTTTTTTAAAAAAAAATTTAAAATTTAAAAAAAAATTTTGGGCTTAAAAAAGGTTTTAAAAGGGGGAAAATAAAAAAAAATTAAAATTTAAAAAAAAAAAACCCCAAAAAAAAAAAAAAAAATTAAAAAACGGGCTGGGAAAAAAAAATGGGGGTTTTTTAAAACCCCAAAAAAAATTTTTTTTAAAAAAATTAAAAAAAAAAAGGGCCCCCCGGGGGGAACCCCAAAAGGGGGGGTTTTGGGGCTGTTAAAATTTTTTTGGGGGGAAAAAAACACCTCCTTCCCCCCAAAAAAAAGGGTGGTAAAAATTTTTAAACCCCTTTTTAAAATTTTGGGGAAAATTTAAAAAAAGGGCCCGGGTAAAAAAAAAAAAAAAATTTAAAAATTTTAAAAAATTTAAAAAATTTTTTAAATTTTAAAATTTTTCCCGGAAAAAAAAAAAAAATTTTAAAAAAAAAAACAAGGCTTGGGAAAAATTAAAAAAAAAAAAATTTGGAAAACCCAAGGGAAATTTTTTTAGGGTTTTTCCAAAAAAGGGAAAGGGAAATTTAAATACCCAAAACCGGAAAAATTTTGGGGAAAAGGATTTTAAAAATTTTTTTAAAATAATTTTTAAAAAAAATTATCCAACAAAAAAAAGGGGCCCCCAAAAACCAAACCCCCCTTTTAAAAACTTTTAAAAAATTAAAAAAAAAAAACCCCAAAAAAACAAACGGGTTCCAAGGAAAAATTTAAAAATTGGGTTTTAAAGGGAAAAAATTTAAAAAAATTTAAAAAAACCCCCCTTAAAATTTGTTTTAAAAAATTAAAAAAATTTCCCTTTTTTATTTTTCCCCCCCCAAATTTAAATTGGCCAAAAAAAAAATTTCCCAATTTAAAAAAGGGCCAAAAACCCCTTTTTTTCCCTTTAAAAAAATTCTTCCCCAAAAAAAAATTTTTTAAAATTTTTTTTTCCCAAAAACCACCCCAAAACAAAAAAAGGAAATTTTTTTTTTTAATTAAAAAAAGGGTTTTAAATCAAATTTAAAAAATTGGGAAAAAAAATTTTTGGGAATTTTTTTTCCCCCATTGTTTAAATTTTTTTTGGAAAAAGGGGGCCCCCAAGGTTTTTTTTTTGGGGGAAATTTTAAAATTTTTAAAATTTAAAAAACCCCCCCCCATTAAAAATTTAATTTTAAATGGGAAAAAAATTTAATTTTTTTTTTTTTTTTTAAATTCCCTTTCCCAAAACCCAAAAATTTTTAGGAAAAAATACAAAAATTTTTTTTTTTTAAACCCCAATCCCAAAAATTTGGAAATTTTTTAAAAAAAAAAAAAAAAACCCCCCTTTCCCCAAAAACCCCCTTGAGAAAAACCAGGGAAAACCCCGGGGGAAAGGGGAAAGCCAAAGGGAGAACCGCCGTTTCCCCGGAAGGGTTAACGGGGTTTCCAAAAAGGGGGGGGAAAAATTTTTCTGGGGAAAAGGAAAATTGGTTTTTCCCGGGAACCAATTTTTTAAAAAAACCCGGGGAAAAAGGGCCCCCCCCAAAAACCCCAAAAAAAGGGGAAAATTTTGGGGGGGAAAAAAAAAAAAAAAGCCCAAAATTTAAGAAAAAATTTTTTAAAAAAACCCAAAACCGGAAGGTTTTAACCTTAAATCCCCAAAAACCCCCCAAAAGATTCCCTAAACAAAAAAAAATTCCCGGGTTTAAAAAAGGGTTGGTTTTTAAATTTAAAAAAGGGGTTTTTTAAAACCCCCCCCTTTAATTTTTTTAAAACCCCTTTTTCCAAGGTTGGGTAAAGATTAAAAAAAAAAAAAAGCGGAAAAAAACCCCCCAAAAAAAAACCAATTAAACCCCCCCGGGTTTAAATTCCCAAATTTTAAAAAATTTTAAAGGTTAAAACCAAAAATTTAAAAAAAAAAAAATCCAAAATAAAAAAACCCCAAAAGGGGAAAAAAAAAAAAACCCGGTTAAAAAAATTCCGGGGAAAATTAAAAATTTTCCCAAAATTTAAAAAATTTTAAAAAATTTTGGCCCCATTTTTCCCCCAAAAAAACCCGGGAAAACCCAAACCCCCGGGGTTTAAAGGGGGGAAAAAACCCCAAAACCTTCCGGGCCCCAAAAATTCATTAAAATTTAAAATTTAACCCTTTTTTTGGAAATTTTAAATTTTTTAAAAAAAAAAACTCCCAAAAAAAAAAAAAAAAAAAAAAAAATTATTAAACAAATTTAAAGAACCTTTACAAATTGTTCCGGGGAACGCAACTTCTCCCAGTGACAGGGGGGGGTTTTTTAAAAAACCCGGGAAACCTTGGAAAATTATTAAAAAATTTAAGGGAAACCCAAAAAACCGGAAAAATTTTGGAAGGGTTTTTTAAAACCCGAAAAAAATTTGGGGGAAAAATTTTTGCGTTTGCCAAAAACCCCCAAATTAAATTTTCCTTCCCAAAGAAAAAACCCCTTTAAAAAAAAAAAGGGTTAAAAGGGGAAAAAAGGTTTTTAAAAAAATTTAAGGAAATTTTTTAAAATTAAAAATTTTAAAAAAAATTTTTTTTAAAAACCCAAAAAAAAGGAAAATTTAAAATTTTAAAAGCCCCAAAAATTTTTTAAAAAACAAAAATTTTTTCCCCCCTTTTTTTTCCTTTCCCCTTTTAAAATTTTTATTTTAAAATTTTCCCCCTTTCCAAAAAAAAGGGGTTTTTTTTTTAAAAAATTTCCCCAAAAAAATTTTTTTTGAAAAATTTTAAAAAAAATTTTTGGAAAAAATTATTGGGTTTTAAAAAGGGAAATTTTCCCCTTTTAAAATTTTTTAAAAAATTTCCAAAAATTGGGAAAAATTAAAAAAGGGTTTTTTTTTTGGGAAATTTCTTTTTTTTTTTTTTGGAAGGTTTGGGGGGGAAGGGGGTTTTTTCCCCTTTTTTAAAATTTTTAAAGGGGGTTTGGAGGGAAAAGGTTTTTTTTAAAATAAAAATTTAAAAAACCCATTTTTCCCAAAAAAAAAATTTTTAAATTTAAAAAAAAATTTTTTTTTTTTTTTTTAAAACCAAAAATTTTTTTTTCCTTTTTTTAAAAACCCAAAAAAAATTTTTGGCCAAAAAAACCAACCCCAAAAAAAAAATTTTTTAAAAACCCCGGGGGGGGAAACCCGGGCCCGGGGGCCAAAAAAAACCCGGGGAAAAAAAAACCCCCCCGGGACAAAAGGGGAAAGGGCCCCCGGGGGGGAACCCCCCGGGGGGGCCCGGTTTCCCTTTTTTGAGGGGGTTAATAAAATTTTAAGGGGAAAAATTTAAAACCCCCTTTGGCAAAAAAAAAAAAAATTTTTTTCCCCCCCAAAAAAAAAGGGGGAATTTGGAAATTTTAAAAAAAAAAAAACAAAAAAAAAATTTGGGTTAAAAAGGAAACCCAACCCAAAGGGTTAAAAACCCCAAAAAAAAAAAAATTTGGGGAAAAAGGGGTTTAAAAAAAAAAATTTCCAAAAGGGTTTGGGTTTTTAAAACCACCCTTTTTAAAAAAAAATTTTTCCCCCTTTAAAAAAAAAAAAAAACCCAATTTTTAAAAGGGCGAAAAAAAATTAAAATTTTTAAAAAAAAAAAAATAATTAAAAAAAAAAAATTTTAAACCCCCTTTTAAAAAAAGGGAAAAATTTTTAAAAAAAAACCCCAAAAATTAAAAATTTTTTAAAAATTTTAAAAAAAAAAGGGTAGAAAAATTAAATTTAAAAAAAAAAAATTTTAAAATTTTTTTAAAATTTTTAATTAAAAAAATTTTAAAATTTTTTTAAATAACCTTAAAAATTTTGGGGTTTTTTTTTTTTTTTTTTTTTTTTTGGAAAAACCAATTTAAAAAAAAATTTTTTTAAAAAAATTTTTAAAAAAAAAAAAAAATTTTGGTTTTAAAAAAAAAAAATTTTTTTAAAATTTTTTTTATTATGGAAAAATTTAATTTTTTTTTTAAAAAAATTTTTTTAAAAAGAAAAAAAATTTTTTTTTTTTAAAAAATTTTTAAAAAACCTTTTTTTTTTTTAAATTCCGGAAAAAAAGCCTTTTAAAATTTTAAAATAATTTTTTAAATAAATTTTTTAAAAAGGTTTTTTTAAATAAAAATTTTTTAATAAATTTCTAAATTAAAAAAATTTTTAAAAATTTTAAAATTTTTTTTAAAAAAAATTTCCCCAAAATTTTTTTTTTGGCCATTTTTAAAAAAAAATTAAATTGTTTTTTTCCCTTTTGAAGGTTTAAAAGGGAAATTAAAAAATTTCCCCTTTAAATTTAAAAAAAATTTTAAAAAAAATTTTTAAAATTTTAAAAAAATTTTTTAAAAAAAAAAAAAAAATTTTTTAAAAACCCCGGGAAAGGAAATTTTTAATTTTTTAAAAAAGGTTTGTTTTGGGTTTTTTTTTTTGTTCATTTTTTTTTTTTTTTTTTTTTTTTTTTAATTTTTTTTAATTTGGGAAAAAACCAATAAAAAAAATGATTAAAAAACCCGCCCCCCAAAAAAAAAAAAATTTAAATTTAAAAAAAACCCCCAAAAAAAGGTTTTTTAAGGGAAAAAAATAAAAGTTAATGCATTTGAAAACTTTTTTTTTTAAAAAAAACCACGTCAAAATGATTTGAGACATTTAAAATGGGGGAAAAAATAGAGTTGATAGCGCAGAGAGCACGTCGTTATCAATTCCATAATTTAAAATGGTTATATATGGAAGACAGTTAAATTTTGTTAAATTTTTTACTTGTTGACAGACACTTGCTTCAGTACGTGAGTAAATAATTTTTGTACAAGGGCAATTACTTTGGGAAAGTGTACGCTTTTTTATACTTAATAAACGATAAAAAATGACAAAAACCTTAGTACCAAAAATTTTGTGTTAAAGTTAAAATAAGTTAATCTGCCATTACCATTATGGCCCTTTTATGAATAAAAGATATTTCCCATGAAGGCAAAATATTTTCAGCAAAGATCGAAAAGGCAATAATTCATTTGTACCGAGGAAATTTAAAATTAACTTATTCTTTATTTAACAATTGTAACAGACCACCAAACCACCATCAGGTCAATACCAATGAACCATTGCCTTTCACGGGTATTGTTTTTTTATTTATATTCAAAAATTATTATAAATAAAATCAATTAAATTATTTTAAAAATATTTACGCGCTTTTGGTACACAAAATCTAGTAGATTGTTTCCACAAAAAGTGTTCATAATATGTTCATAATAATGCAAAGCTAATGAATTGTTTTTCCCACCTGATTACACAATCTGAGAGTTAAATGTTTTTTATTAAAAAGAAATGATTTGGCAAAAATCAAAAGATAAATTTATATTATTTATTTTTGTTGGAAAAAAGATATTAATTATTCCTTTAATGGAAAAATTAAAGGTAAAGGAAAAGAATATTTTTAAAATTTCGGAATTAAAAAATATTTACCTTTACGGGGAAAACTTGGTAAAAGGTTCGTTTGGAAAATTTTAACTTTATTTAATTTTACAAGAAAAATTACTTAAGAACACGCAATTCAATTAAAAAATTGGTACCGTTTTTTTTTATTACTGATTATTTTGAAAGTTTTCCCTTATATTTTTCCAAAATGAAACCCGGTCAATACTTTGTCAAGATCCTAAAACAAGGTCCTTTACCTAATTTTATTTTTTGAGTTTTAATTTTCAAACCATTTATATAAGAGATCACTTTAGAACTCACGATCACGATATTCTAATGTTATGATGTTAATTCAACATTAAATCTGGTGTGAATATTTTCTTTAAGAGAGACGGAACCCGGATTTTTTAAGAGCTTCTTTTTTTTATTAAACCCCAAAACGTTATTTTTTAACAATTATTTTCAGATTGCCTTCCCAAATAAAGATTGCTTTCGTTCCATCGTGATTTTACGACCACCTTTTAATTTTAATTATACAAAAGCTCATTTTTGTCAAGCGACCCAAAGGCCACTTTAAAAAAAAAATTAGTACCTGTATTTTAAAAATATTTAAAAAAAATTGGTAAAAAAAAACTTAATTTAATTTTAAACCAATAACGATTAATAAAGTTTTTGCTTTTGGAAAAAAAAATATTTTAAACCTTAATAAACTTATAACATTTTTGACGATAGTCCGTCGTTTTACGAAATGAGACTGGGGAATCAATCACAAGTGGCCTTTTGAAAACCCTTTTCTAATTTGTCACCAAGTTCCTCAAATTTAAATGTAAAAAAAACCCTTTTAAGGCAAAACCAGAAAGTTTAAACCAAGAAAACCTATTTTTTAGGCTGGGAAATTGGGTTACCTAAAGGTTTTGAATGTTAAAAAATTCCATTTGAGGCATTATTTAATATTTTGGCCAAAATATTAATTGTTTATTTTTATAAGAACTTATTGTTTGGTATTTTAATTAATATTTATTTTCAAATTTAATTGATGGGTAAAATGTTAATCGAACAGGGTAAAAATCAATTATTTTTGGACAATTAATTTAAACAAAAAGATAATTTTTTTTTCAAAATTGCTTTTTATTGGAAGCCATAATATGATTGAATTAAACTATATAATTTATTTATTTATTTTAAGATGAATAATTTAATATTATAAGAAACGGGTTGATTTTGAAAATTTTATCGAAATATTAAAACAAACATTAGTCTAAAAATTTGTTATATAAGTTCAGGAAAATTAAAAGTAAAAGTATAAAGGATGGTAAATTGCTGTTTTTGCAAATGCGACACTTAGGTACACCTTGCTTAAACTTTTATGAGTAATAAATTTTATTTGTTTTACTGTTTTGATCATTCAAATTAGGTGGTAATGACATGGCTTTTTATTCCAGAAAGCTGCCCTTTCGTTTTTCAAATAATTTGACTATGACCGAAGCCACCGGTGATTAAAAAAAGTTTTAGAATTCTTACAATTTTATAAAGGCCTTTAGTAAAAAGGTAAAAGAAAGAAAGTTTAAAAAATTACGAAATAAATACAAAAATGTAAAATGGTTAGATACATTTTTCATTATTTCAAACAAAACAAAGAATATAGTAAAGTTTTAATATTTATTAGGATTTTTAATTCCTGTTCGTTAACATAATATATTGGTTATTCTGAAAATTTATATTGGGCCCTTTAAAAAAAAGGTTCATAAGGCCTAAAGCCAAAGGTTTCAATACTAAGAAATTTTAAAAGTAAGGTGGGTTAAAATGATTTTACACTTAAAGGCCGGGACACAGTCGTAAAAATTCTTGACAACGAATATGTTGTTAAAGCATTGCTCCAGGAGACGAAAGTAACGAAGTTAAGTTGGATCAATACCCAATGAAGTGAAAACGGTCACTAAATTTAACATAGGAGTTACTTAATACCATATATATCCAGTCCGGTTTTGACTTAAGGTAGACGTTTGGTAGCATCAACAAAATTTTATCAGGATTTCAAACCTTTATATATCATACCCTTTTAAAAATGAATTTAGCAGAATTAAAAGAAGTTTAGAGATGGAGGAAGCAAATTGGCAACCGTTTCTTAGATCTTTGTGTTCCGGCAAAGGGGAAGCCACAAATTAGAAGAAAAAACACCCGGGCTGTCCAAAATGCAAGAACAGTACGTCACCAATTTAATTTAAAACAAATTTACCCAAGAATTTAAAGGTATAAAAGAGTTGAAAAAAATAACCGCCCAATTAGAACCACTACAGGGATACCAAGATATTAAGGAGATAAAGGAAGAAATGCATCTGAAATTTACTGAAAAAGGGCACGAAATTATAGGGAACCTTTTCGTTACTTAAAAAAATTAGAACTCAAATTAATAAACCGAAAAGGTTGCAGAGTTTTCACCGGAAATAGGAAATTAACTAAGAGATTCATAAGAGGATCAATTAACAGATTAAAAACGGTCGAAATTAAAGGGGTCTTTGAAAATAATGAAAATTGTATGAAAATTGGTTAAAATAAGCAATGTCATTTTTGAAAAAAGAAAGAGGACACAAAAAATGGGCACGACTACCACCCGCCTTCCACAACCTTTGAAACCATACTTATTAAGGTTTTAACCCACTTAAAGGAAGATTTTCTTCCGCAGCCCGGAAATCATCGGGCAGTTTACCGACTTCGGGACAAAAGTGATAAAGCACCTTTTACGTTAATGATCATTTGACAAAATATAATAAGAATTTATTGTTCAGGACAAGTCACTAGCAAAAGAACATAATTTTAAATTTGTTTCCAACACCGAAAAGTATTTTATAAAAAACGACCATTCCAAAATATTTTTATAAAAACGAAAAGGATCTGAAAGTATAATTAAAGCAGGGGTAATTTTTTACGGAGAGATTAATCACACCTTTTATTAATTCCAAAACAATTTTTACGGCATACAATATTAATACAAGTTTGAGAACCAAGTCAATAATTTAAAACAATAAATATTTCGTTTAAGCGGTGAATCATATAGGATTTAAAGGAAATTTAACTGAAGGAAATAAAGACAATGTATTTTTTTATCCTATTCTTTGTTTAAAGTGACCCAAGGTATTAAGCCATATTTGATTTATTATTTTTTAATTTTTGATATCCCCAAAGATTTCCTTGAATCAGACCATTCAAATTCGGTAATATTTAGAGCCAAATAAGTCTATTTATTGTTTAAACATAATTTATAAAAATTTTTTTATAATATTTTTATAAAACCAGCATGAAACATTTATTTAAATAAAACATGATTTTATTTAATTATATTATCCCCCAAAACCTCAAATTTGTTGGTTTTATCTAATAATATAAAAAAGTACCTTAAATCGCTGTGTTATGAAAGTTAAACTGTTTTAATAGTATTAATATACTGTTGATGAAATGATTTTATCAAAGGAGGTATAGTTCCAAAGTTATTAATTATATTAAATTCTAAGATAAGGGGATTATTACTATTTATGTTAACATTACCGGATTCAGGTCATAGTTTTTATGGATCATTTTCAAACTTTTATTTTAATTTTTAGTGTTATAATTTATTTGTAAATGGTCAAAATTAAAGTATTGGAATACCGTAATTATCTTATTATTTTTAAATAAGGACATTCCCAAAAGAAAATAGTAAATGTATTATTCGTAAATTACCTTTTATTATGATTGTTGTAGTTATTAATTTTATTTGTCATTTGTATTTTTCGGTTTATTATATTGGAAATAATTGTACTGAAAAACATTTGTTTTTGTTATTATCAAAGTTTGAAATTACATGTATATTTGTAAAACTATTGTTATAATAGAATTTTGCTTGAGGGAAATGGAACAAGTTAATTAATTTGGTCGTGTTCACATGAATCGTCGTAACTGGATTTCCAAAAGTAATTATTATTTTTAAATAGAAAAGCTAATTATTTTTATTGTTTGGCTAAACATAATTATTAAAAAATTATTTTAGGATTTTATCTACCCCGGACCACGGCCCTGGAAAGTGTTCAAACGTCGGGAATTAAAATGAAACAAACGCGATAAAACCGTAAATTTTATTTAATAATAGATTATTATTTTATATAAGTGCAAACCAGATTTAACGCTTTATTATCAGATTGTTCGGGACTGCACAAAGAAAAATATATTTAAGAGAAAATTTAAATTAATTTTGAAATATCACCGATGAAACGGGCTATGTGAAAGGGATTAATGATCAAGAACCCTTTGATAGGATATGGTTTGGCGTCGCGACCGTAATACCGATCAACAAAAAGCCCAAAGGTAGGTTTTCAGCAAAGGCTTTCTTCCTTTGGTCCGGACCATTATCTGTTAAACCTGTGGGTTACCCAATAATAAAAAAAGACAAAACGAATGTTGACGGCAGTAAAATCTATCCAAAAGAATTTTGCCCAAATAAACGAAAACCAATTCTTCCACCACAGAAAATGTCTCCTTTGGGCTGATCCATTAGTTACAGAAGATAAACATCTAAATCATTATCAATTGAATTTGAAGTTTTTAACAAAATTTGAAGTAATTGAACGGAAAGGTAATATGAAATTTATATGCCTTTTGGAGATTATGATAAGATGACAATCGTTTTAACAGCATTCCATGGAACATTAATTTAATGGAGAGACCACTAAAAATGCCAATTTTCATAAAACTGTAAAGTCGACGTTTATACCCAAAAGTTGCATCAATTAAAGATTACCCTGGTATGGTATAGTTTGTCACTTAGAAAAGTACTAAAAGAAAAAGAAATATCATAAAAAATTTAAGGTTTATGGAAACTTTTAAGATAAGATTACTTTTTATATTCTTGAGATCGTTCAAAAGAGACTAGAAAAGGAATGTTTTGAAGGTATCACAAACCAAAGAATTGTTTCGCCAACACCAAAAAATTTTTTCCGTACGGAAATTTTTCCCAAATGTTCTATTATTTACCTTCCCAAATGGTTTAGAAAAACGGGGTTGAAAAGGCGATAATTTGGAACTTATTTTTTCGTAAATTTCACTCCACCTTTACAATCTTTCAACCCAGATTAAGGTAGCCAAAAAATGATAAATTTATGTCCACAATTTAATATTAGGAAATGAAATTGATCCCATTTAAGTACTTTGTTGTTAAAACCTTGGACCCGACTAAAGGGTGGACCGGGACAATATTTTTGCCACAAATAATTATAAGAGGTTCTAAAGCTTGTTTTGTACCGATTCGTATCTTTTATTTAAAAGATCGATAAAAGAAGGAACATGCTGAAATTTGGAAAACCAGGAAATACCCATTCATAAAAATGGTAGCCAAAAATAATGTTAAAATTATAGACCACCCCTAAATTATGCTTAAATTGCAAAATTTTTAAAGAAGTTTTAAGCAACTGTATGCCCGTTTCCAATTCTTTAATCGATGAAATGCATGGTTTAAAAAATTGATTTACAGTCAAAGTAATTCGGTAATAAATGATTTGTCACTTTTTCAATGGATAAGGGTATAAAGAAAAGATTTACTGATTTCACCAAAGCATTTGATCGTATAGACCATCAAATACTTTGCAAAGTTCAGCTGCAGGAATTCATGAGATTTATTTAGGTGGTTTTCTTCTTATATTAAAAAGATCGGCCGTTGTTATAAATGGGTATTCACCTCTTGGACCACAATTCCATCAAAGTTCCAGGGCCTTTTTTCCCCATTATTCAATATTTCCACGGACAAAAAAGCTGGTTTTTTTAAATTTTAATTTATATTAATGCAGATGAAGGAAAATTTTAAAGAAACACTAGTAATTGACGAAACTTATTCAGGAAGATTTACCAGACCAAAAATATTGTTTATCTTAAGTTAGATCTTAATGTTTTAAAGTTATTCAATGACATGGCCACGTTAAAAGTAAATATTTTAAAAATATAATTAACCAAATACCGAGGGAAAGTTTGCTTCAGTTAAGAAATTAAGGATTTAGGTTTGGTTCAGGACCCCAAAATATTGTAAGACAAGAATTGATTCACTATTAAAAAAAAAAGTTTCGGATTTATAATAAGATGCTGGAATTTTTTAAGATTAAACCAAAGACTATACTGCCCGACGGGTCTTCCCTTATTCTTTCCCAACTTTGGAATCCTTTAAGACATTTATATAAATAGGTTAGGAGGTTAAGAAACGGTTTTTAGGATTTTAGAATTTAAATGGTAATTGTGGGCAATGATTACGAATCTAAATTAAAATTCACCACTTGTTGCCAAAAGGTAAGACGGAAATATGGCAGATATAACTTTTAATTAAGATTGCCAAAAAAGGGTTGGATAGTCTTTTTTCAATTCCCAAACGAATTATAGAAAAAATTATTTTTCTGTCGGGCCTACCCTTAATTTTAACAAATATAAAAAATTATTTGATATCTTTAATTATTATTAATTCCATTATAAAAAAAATGACTTTAACTTGGTTTGAAATTAGCTAAAATTATTTGATTATTTGTTTAAATTTCTTTGTTGGATTGTTTTGATAATTTTTTTTCTTTTGATGTTACCTTTAACATTTACAAAGTGTCTTTGTTCTCAAGGGTCTATTCTTGATATTTTAAAGGAAAATTGTTATTATTTGTTTTATAACTTAAATGGTTATTCGTTTTATTGTAATTAATTTTTTTAAATAAAAAAATAAAAAATAAAATATTATAGAAAAAGTTTTGATTTTTAAATTAACAAATTATTCGTTCAATTAACCCCTTCAGAGCCCCAGAGCCCCTTCGATTTCGTTCCGGGCCAATTTGAGAAAACCTTCCGAACGAAGGGGTTAGAAGGTTCCTATATTTATCTTTGCCCAATTTGGAGAACCCTGGTTTAAAAGCAAACGACTTCTCCGTTTTTTTGGTCAACTTGTTTGTTGTTTTCCCGGGTTGTTGAACAAAGATTCAAACCCCGTTTTGGTTTAAAGATCTCATAGAGAGCGTTAAGGGAGTGAGAAGGGCGCAATTACCAGCTTGGAGATGGTGTTGTTAAGATCCCAATTTTAAAAAGGTGACGGTCGGATCATGTCGTTTGTTCATTAGGATCCCAAAAGTTTAAACCATTTGGACGATTTCTTAGATGTCATTTTCCACCCTGTCCCGGAATTTTTAACTTTTATTTATTTTTAAAACCGATTTTCTAGATTATCTGGAATGGCCAGATCGATGATAGAATAGAATAGATTAGGGTCGGAGCAGACTTATCAATCGGCAACATTGTAGTTATTTTAGGGTACCTTAGAAGTCAGTGGTCACCTGGTCTTGAACCTTGTGATTACTAACATATCCCCAAATACATTTTATTTGAACCAAGGCCATTCAATACCCCTTTGTTGGAGGATATTGACGAGCTATTTCCCTGGTTTTCGCCCTGAACCCAAATTTAAATCCATTTGCCCAAAGTCTGTAATTCCGACCTTTTTCGTTCAAAATGAAACGTTAAAGGGGAGTTTTAGGCGTTTGCACCGCCTCGATATTCCCTCATCCATGTCATCAACGTCCGGGTTGTTTCCGGGCACGTATATTGAACAAACCTTTAGGTTGAATTGTTTCACCGGTACCGGATCGGGCAACCCTGTTGGCGTACTGAAGACCCCAACAACAATGTCAAGAGAGAACAAACAACCTGGACCTCCGGCCCTTGATAGCTTTTAATCCTGTTCGAAGGAGGAAGATGGGCCCGATTTGGGCCAAAATGAGAATCTAGCCGAGTGAGTCCATTGTATGTTGCTAGCGCCGGAACTGGGGGGTTTGATTCCTTCAACAGAGGGTTTTTGGATCGGAATTGGGATTTGGAAACCCACCACGCTGGTTTAATGGGTTGGGGGGTTTAAGAAGGTTCGTTATTCCAAAGCAGGGAGATTGGTTTAGCTTTAAAAATGGGTTTGGAAACCCAATTTATTTTTACTTAAAATGAATATATCATTCAAATATTGTTGGAATTTCTTAATTTTTTTCCTTAGTTTAGCTTAAATCTTGTTTTACTTTGATGGGTTTCCTTTGGAAAAACGAACCAATTCAAAACTAAGAATAAGAACAACAAATGGATATTGCCTTCACATGGGATTTAATATTTAAAGCCACTGGTAACAACAATAGCTAGCCAACGGGTTGTTATGAACAAGGAAAACCGTCAAACAAAACCTGTTATTCAAAAAAGTTGAATTGATTTATAAAAAGCTAAGGTATAAATAAGAAAAAATTACTATGATATCTTTTTTGTATTTAAAAGTTGAAAAACAACAGCATAATTTAAAACTATAAGGTAGATTTAAAATTATTCAATCTACCTTATAAAGAAAATTTAAAAATATTATTTTTAAATATAAAAATGTTTCAAAAACTCTTCTTGATTTAATTGTTCCCAACGTAATTTGGTTGGTCCGGAGTGTTATTATTATTGGAAGATTATTACTTGAATTGGAAACATCGTGGCCAAACCATACAAAAGGGAATAATTTAGGGTATCTTAATGTATTCAATTCAACCCAATTATTTTTCTTCAATATAGAACAGAAAGACTTTGCTTATTGATTAACACCACCACCGGTTCGGAAAGGGGAGCCTCCCCTGAGAAGAATTAGAAAGAACAATAGGAAGGTGACCCATGTTGTCATTTCTTAATTAACAAAAATACATATCATTTTCATGGAGCCACAAAGTTCTAGATACGATATTAAATTTGAAAAACCCTGGACATTCCATTACCAGGTTGGTTATTTAACAAAATTATTTTATGTTCTAATAACCTTTAAAATAAAACGTTCCACACTACTTTTTTTTAAATTTATTTAAAAATTTAAAACGTTTACTTGGGATTTTTAAAAGGTTACATCGTCCCATAAAAAGATTTATTTTAAGTCTATTTCCTAAGGATTAAATTATTTTGGCCCACAATTTATGCATATGTACATCAATGCCTGAAAATTTTTATTTTTCGCACATACATTAGGGTTTTTCAAATGCGTAAAGGGTTTTATTTTAATCCTCTGTAAACAATTTTCTTAGGGACTTTAGGCCCTGGTTAGGAACACCGGATAGCCTGTTTTGAGGACAAAGATCGTATTAGTATCCCGCCGCACTACCCCACAGTTAAAACCTTCATAAGACAACACCGTGGAACCTTATTAGGCTCATTTAGGTCAATTATATCAAATCAATTTTAAAATATCAAAAGCCAAAGTCAAAACCATTTTTCAATTTAGTTTAGGAAATTTTGAAGCCAAAATTATCCAACCACCGGTTCACAAACTAGACCCGTCCAGAGAAGAATGGAAGACACTTCCTATCCTTTTTTTTTTTAAATTAGAACCCAAATTACCTATACATTTTTTTTTAAATATTAAAAATATACTCAAAATGCTCCATATATACATTTATGTTTATATTATTGGGAAAAGACCTTGGAAATAAAAAAAAGGGGTAATAGATCAAATTTAATTGTTTTACAAAATAATGAATGTTTACATTTTACCTTGAGAATTATTATAACATGGTTATAGTAAAGACGGAAATTAATTTTTTAATTTACCCAAAGGTACCATCGGGTGCCTATTTTGGCCTTCAAATTAGTAATTGATAAAACATTGTTCTGCTTTCCAAAATCAAAAGCCAACGTAATTATTGGGTAAGAGGACATGGAATTCCTAAAGACAGGACTAATAGCGGATTTGTATGTCTAACGTTAAGGAAAGATTACCTTTTCCATCAATGAATGTTTAGTCTTTCCTTTCAACAAAAAAAATTGTTTTTAAATGCACGTTTTTCAATTGAAATTTATTCCAACATTATAAACAATAGAATGATAGTTCTAATAATTTGAAAGGAAGAATTAAAGACAGACTTTAAAAATTAAAATAAAAAAAAGGAATGTTTAACAGAGTACCCTTAAACCTAATTTAAACTTTACGATTTCAAAATAAAAAGACCCTTAAAATTAATCTTTAATTAAACAAGCAAACCAGATTGAACCCAGTTTGAAAATAATTTAAAAGCACTTGAATGGAAAAATTAAAGGACCCCATAACCCGCAAGGACCAGGGTTGGGATAGGGTCCAAAAACCAAAGGAGGCCTTATGTCCAACAGGGACTACCGGGATGATGATGATGATGACCGATGACAAATAAGAAAGGAAATATTTAAATTAGTTTCAATTTATTTTAAAAGTTCATATTTTTTTAAAAATTAAAAATAAAAACCACGCTAATAATTTATACAGCCATGTATTTGTACTCCACCATAAAGTTCAAAAAAGTCCAGCATTTGATTCCGTTGCATATTAGAATTTAGGCCACCGAGATCATAACAAAAATCTTTGGCTTTAAAATGCCCAAGCAAATGTTTTCCAAAATTTCAATTATAATCAAAGAAGATTTAGGGTGGGATATGGAAATCGTTTTGTCGAGGAGCAGGGCAACCTGTGATTTGGACGCAATAATAAGACAAATCACCTTACATATTTGTGTTTGTTAGAAATAGACTCTAAAAGATCCCACCTTTGTTATTTTAATTAATAAAACGCAAACTTAACTTTGTTTGGAGAGTTGTTATAATTAATAATTAATTGTTATTTAAAGCATTATCTTTTTTTTTTCTTAACCCAAAAAACGTCTTATTTTATTTGTCATAAACCAAACCCCTAAGACAAACAAAAAAGTTTTAACTTTTTTAATTAGACTTCCATTTTTATATTTATTAGCACTAAAAAAAACTTTTAAACACTAAAGAAGGCTATTGCCTTAAAAACAAGATAAATTAGGAATGACCCCTAGGAGAATTTTGGAAAATGGTTAGGAAAGGAAAGGAAGGAAGAAAACTAGTGTTAAAAGAAAAAATTATTAGTCCAACATTTTTTCCAGCTTTTAATTTTTCATTCATATATTAAAAAATTGAACTTTTTTTAATGTATTTATAAAATTAACAAATGTATTTTCAACATACATAAAAAAGAGAAGAGAATTTTTGAGTTTTTATTTAACTTTCAAGAAATTAAAACAAGGGACATTAAATATTATTGAAAGAACAAACAATTGCCTTTTATGTTTGAGTACTTTATATAAAACCGTCATCGTTTATAAAATTAATCAAAAAGGTTGAAAATCCATTTGGTCGATTTTTTAAAATTGAACGACAGTCGCCATTTTAAGGTAAAAATCAAATTTTGGAATATTTTTTGGTTAAAAAGAGAATTGCCCGCCGAAAACCCTCAAAATATAGTTCACGTAAGCGACGCCTATGTAGTTTGTTGTGGTTGCATCTAATAAAATAAATTGGAATATTTTTATTTAAACCAGAGTTTACCCTTTTAACTTACAGAGTTAATTGGATCCGGAGATTTAAAAGTTGCTTCATTTATTTTATATTTATATATGAGATTCACTTTTAAAGAGAATATTATTGTTAATAATTTTGTTTAGTTTTAAAATAGTACAAACCGCAAAAAACAGAAATTTTGTTGTTGGGAAACCCTTAAACACTTGAATAAAACCAATTTGATAGTGGGATCCATCAGTACCAGGAAGTCATTTTTGCTTTTAATCCATTTTTGGTTTAAAAACCATTTTTCAGTACTGTAATTAGTAAGACAAAACCGGTTCCCTTGCGTACGTTGAATTTGGTGATCGTCATTCTGAGACATTATAATTTAAATTTTACTATTTTCCCAAATTTGTAATTAACAAAATTTTGTTTTATCCAAATTACTGTACGGAATAATTGTAATTATTAGACAAAGACCTAATATAAAGTGTTTTATAATAAAAATGTAAACCTTGTAAGTAAGGTTCCTTTTTTTGCGTATTTTTAATCATAACGGGTAATTAAAACAAATTGGCTTTCGATGGGACCGTTACCGGGGCTCCAAGGCAAAAAAAAAATCTTTATTTAAGTTCATTCGACTATTTGCATTGTTTATCGTTTTTGGGTATTTAAATTCTGCCCTGTTACCGACGATTTTACAAAGACTTACCAGAATGGGAATTAACAGGGCGTTTTTATTTAAAAAAAAACTTTGACAAATTGAACTGTCAGTGGCAAAACTAAAATTTAAATTGGCTTGATGCCCGTGAAATTAGTTGGTCCCAACCAAGTTTTCATTCTGGGTTTTTTAACCTTAAATTAAAAATTTTGGTTTTAATTAAAAGGACGTCAGTTTTATAGCCTTTTAAACGAGCCTTTCCCACCTACATTCCAAGGTCAAAGGGATTTCTAATATAGGAAAGATAAAGTTTTTCTAGATTGCTTTAAAAAAACCTGATGTCTCTTTAAAACGAAGAGGGTAATATAAAGGTTGCATTTATTTTTCAAAAGGTGCCATGGGTAATAAGAGACACAATTGAAGTCATGTACAACGGCCTTAAAAAAAGGTATTCAAACCAAAGGTCTTGGGGTACTACAAAAAATTTTTACGGTTGTTCAAAGATTATCGAAAGCTATAAAACCCAGAAGAAAAGAAATAATGAAGGGGGAAGTAAGCAGGTTTTATCACATTTTAGGAGACAAATGAATCAACCAAAAAATTGGGGGTTTATATTTAGGAAAAAAGTTTCTATTTTAAACAAATAATCAAAAAAACCTAGATCTTAAACGATAAACATTTTGCAAAGCAAAAAGTGAGTAAACAAAATACCCAAGAAGCTTTAAAGGGAATGTGACCTTTTCAAAAATCGATATAAAAGAAGGAAGATTTAACCACTAAAAAATTTTTGGATGAGTAAAATATTTTTTATGTTAAGGATTAAATGTAGGTATATAAAAGGTAATTATAATAAACAGCACATGTCTATAAACAAATTTATCAAAGAATTCATCTTTAAATGCCAAAAGAAGATGAATGTCTTTGGAGAAACCGAAGAAAGCCTCACAAAAATTTGGTGATAAGACCTTATGATTATTTTTTCGTTCCTGACTAGGTATGAATGACGTTAAACAAGGGCAAAAGATGATATCAAAAAGAAATAACATGGGATTTCAAAAAAAGTTTTGAATACTGTGGAAGTCTTATATGCCGGATGCTTTTTATTATAGAGCCTTTTACTTGGTTTCCGAGGTTCTGTATACGTTTGTTTTTGCCGTACTCAAAAAATAAAATTTTATTATAAAGAAGAATTTAGATCTTTAAATGTTGATATTTTTATTATCGCTTATCATATGATTAAAAATAAATATTGAAGACCATTTGGAAATATTTTTAGATAGATTGTTTTATTCCCACATTTTCTTAGTATCATAATTTTGGTTTAATTTGGTCAACAATTATGACCAGAAAAAATTAAAAATATTACCACAATAATGTAATTGAAGTTCATCATAATTTCAAAATAAATTACGAAACAAAAAGCAATTAGCCTCCATATTTTTTTAAATCAGAAATTTAAAATTCCGGTCCATATTCATGTTTAGAAACAACCCACACAAAAATTTAAATAGTGATTTCTACCACTATTCCTTTACAGCTACCTTCGGTCAATATTTGGTCAGAGAGCATAGTGGGATCGGACGCCCATTTGACGTCTGCATTGGGAAAGCAAGGGTGCTTTTATTATTGAACCCAACAAACCCAAATTTTCCCAACCATTCCAAGTTATAAAAAAGTGGGCCAGTCGAAGAGGTCCAACTTGCCTTCCAAAAGGGGTTATTAAAAATTTCCCAAGAATAAAATTGTTTTCGCCCCAATATCCCCAAGTATGCTTAATTTTTAAAAACAATGCAAAGGAAATTATTTTGTTTTTTAATAGTGATTAAAGAGGAAGATTACCGGTATAATTTATGCAAAATCCAAGGAATGTTGGCACCAACATGTTTTATTTAGATTTTACATATATTAGTAATGCCGGGAGCCAAGGGGGTTGTTAGTAGATTAATTTTTAAGCAAAGTTTATTTCCAAAAAGAAACCAAGGGATTGGGCAATTAAGATTCAAAAAAATTCCTTTAAGGTACCAGGTGTATACAACTTGACTAATGACGGACTTTCTTGGACAATGGTAAACCAAAAAACTAGAGTC
>JAGSMT010001271.1:0-16071 GCA_029286875.1 Lamproptera curius | reverse complement strand
CAAAATTTTACCTAAAATCTTTTAACACAATCTTATAAACATTTGGGGAGAAAAAAGTTAGCACTGGAGACAACAAGTTCGCTGCGCCACGTCAGCGTCACGGTGACCGAGTGAAGGCAGCCAAGTGAGCGAGTACCCTGTTCTACCTTGTGAGAGGCGTAACTGACAAGATTGGCTATATTTTGAGGCGGGTCTTCAATCAAAACTTATTCAAGCCGCTGAAGAAGATTGGTCAATTCCTTACCACCTGTCAAGTGCAATATTCCTCTACAAGACCCAGGAGGTATAAGCTTAGATTGTGACTGCTGCCTCTTACATTGGACAAACAAAGCGAGCAATAAGAACCTGCGTGAAGGAACATATAGGCTGACATTAAACATAGAAGACCCAACAAGTCGGCAGTGTGTGACCATACGTTAAATCACTCCAAACCATTACATCAGATTTGATCGACCACAAATCCTCGCTAAAGAACACCGGATTCCTACCAAGGATGATCCGTGAGGCTATTGAGATTAAAAACATCCAAATTTCAATAGAGAAGATGGTTGGTTTTACCACCTGCTTGGGATCCCATAATTAATAAATTAAAATTCTAAACCAAGCATAATACCACTGCTGGCGTAAAGATAAAACTGCTCTTTTGCATAGGTCGGAGTACAGATTAAAATAATTAATAAAAATTAAAATTAAGATCTGGAAACCCCGCTTCAACACTGGCAACAAGACGCATGACATCTCAGTCACCCGTGACCACGGCCGCTGGAAAGTGTTCGAAACGTCGGGAATTAAAAATGTAAAATAAACGCGATAAAATCCGTAAAGTAATTTTATTTAATAATGTATATATCGCGCAAGCAATAGAAATAATTATGATCGTTCCATTATATTAATGCAAAAAAATAATTAATTAAAATGTCCCGCGTCGACAACAAAAAGTGGAAACTAAGCAATGTAACACCAGCTTGGCACTGGGTACGGCGCTGAACTAGTTTTTCCCATCCCAGTTTTTGTTAAAGTTTATCGAACTATACGTACTAAATAATTATGATTTACTCAACAAACTTTGTAACGACTCTTTAGGTCAAATTTTTAGTGCTCCTAAAAGTTATATTAAAATCGTAAATTATTCAGAAATTACTTTTTAATAATGTACATGCACTTTTTAATGATAACAGACTTTTACTAATCCTTTCAATTTCAGGATCGTAACGCAATTTAAAAGTTCATTGTTTTCATTTATCTACTTAAATGTGAAATGAATAATATAAAGTTAGCAATCTTCGTGAACACATAACAACTTAAGGTGTCTATAACTATTATTTACCTTTTTTTTTAAAGTAAGTGTGGGCAAAGTTTTTTTTTAAGAACTTATCATAAATGTAATAATATTTTGTTTGATTTTTTGATGTCAATTGCGCAAAAAAAGTTATGGTTAACAATTTTTTTTTAAATGTGTGAGCAATAAACTGCTTATTTTTGTATTGGAATTATTATATTTTAATGAATTTTTAAGTGATAACACAGCCTGGTAATGGAATGCTCGCTCCAGGTCTTGTTTCAAAATTGCATAATATGTAATGCCGAATTATCAAATTGTTTGTTATTTTTAAAAGATGACATAAAAAATAGCCCGCTAAGTTTCTTTCGCCGGTTCTTCTCAGGTCTGAGCGTCCTTTTCCGAACCGGTGGTAGTGTGTTTGACAATCAATAAGCAAGTGTAAACTTCTATATTGAATAAAGATATTTGAATTTGAATTTAAATTTAAAAAATAGAAGTATTTTTACCTTATGTTGAGTTGGTTTTATTTGATTTATTGTGGTGACGGCGTCAAAAGTTACATGAAAATCTATTTGTGGTGATTATGTTAAGCATGTCACTAATATATATTTTTAATAATAATGTAATCTGTGAAGCATTTTAACTACGCTACTGCAGGCGAAGGGTTTTAAGAAAATGCCAAAATTTTTGATAAAAGTTATGAATCTATAAAAAACTAAAATCTTATTCTCAGTACGTCTTTCGATTGCGCTTTTCTCGAGAATGGTCCCACTTATCGATAAATCACCACAATAGTTATTTATGGTAACTTTTGCCAGCTATCTGATTTGTACATAACTGTGCATATTTCGAGATTTTGCAAAAACAGTGTTTTTCGATCGGAAAACCCAATGTTTTCGTTGTTTATTATCTTTTTGATTCGCAACCCACCCTACAAATTTTTAAAAATTTATGCAGTACTTCTCTTTGCACTTAGAAGGAAAATTTAATTCACTACTGATTTTGAGGTAAAAATTTTTACATACTGTACTACGAAGATAAACCTTTATCTGTTTCCGATGGTAAAATCAATTATTAATTTTTCATGTAAAAAACCTACGTTGAATTTGTCTTAACAAAAGTATAGCCGTAATAGTAGTAGTGATGGCAAAATAAACGTTTTGGTTGGTTAAAAATACTTCCTTTTTGTAATAATTACCGTCAGCACATTTCCAATATTAATTGCTAAACAACTCTATTATGTCTATTATATCTAATATACTTCCGAACATTCGAACTTTAGACAGTGAATATTGAAAGTGTAAAAACATTAGTATTATAGGGTGGGAATTTTTTATCGTAATTTTAATTCGGTAAATTTTAAATACGTCTGAAACGTATGTATTTATAGCAATCGTATTACATAGCTCTCCTTATAATCCGATTTTAGCGATAATATCAGGGAAAGGTAAGTGACAGGAAACAAATTGCCACTTACACTTCACTTGTGAAACACACTGAAAGGCAAATAAACGATGCCAATTTTGCCAAATATGCATGAGTAAGGTATATAATTAATTTGAATTTAATTATATAAATACCTGTTACTTTACGTTTGACCAAATATTTGTATAGTCAGATCCCATGATCAAAATACATACTACAAAGTAATAGGCGTATTGAAAAAAAATATCAGTGATTTGTAAACAATGAATTAAATTGGGATATATCTAATTATAACTTTCTTCTAATCTTCTCAAAAAAATGAGAAACACATGTTGAAGTGTGCGATGTATTATGTGTTAACTCATTTCTCCGCTCCACTTTCAGTAACCCAAAGTATTTTTGAACAAATTTAAAGCTATACAGTAAGAATGCTTGGAAAAATTATATGAAGTAATATTATAATTTATGTAGATAAAAGTGTTCTTTGAGGCATTTCAATCGAATACGGTAAAAATTATAAGGCAGAGTTGTAAAAAATATGTGGTTATCCTTTATATTGCTGAACACTGGCCTAACGTTACTATACAGATCATAATAATATGCTGTTGTATGTATTGTAATTTGTACATCTTTTATAGATTTACTAAAATTTTGCTAACAGTATAAATGTATCTACTAAAAGTAATTATTAGTTTCTATTTAAATAGTTGGCAAACGTTACTAATTTAATTTTTTTATGCCAATAAAAATGCGCATACAGTAAAATTAAATTAACATACACTAAAGAAAGTGAATGCGTTAGTAGCTGAAGGCTGCTACTTCATCTGCGTGATAATATCAAAATTAATTACTTTGTTTTTTAAAGTAGCCAAGTCACCTTAGCCATCTTTTAGTGAAAATTACATTATATATCCTTAAGTCTATAAATGTCGAGCTTGCCAATTTGATTCTTCGTTTGGCTTTTTAACGGTTGGGCATAAACTATTAACCAGGAAGTTTAACATATATTTAGTCTACAAATGTAGAAGGCAATTAAAAATATCATATAATTTTAGCACGCGCTGTCTTTTCAGTTCAATATATTTGAGCCAGTTAAGGTCAACTTTTTTAGTTTTATAGTAAAAGTTACTTTTTAGTTTATATTCTTTAATTTCGTTATATTTTCTTTTAGAAGATAGGTATTGCTTCCTAGCGAGTGGCTCTTTGATGTGTGCCTACAGATAAGATATCACACGTGACCAAATCTGAAGAATAAGGTGGACGGGGACGGAAGTTTCGAGCGTAATCCTAGTTCTAATCTAGCCATAGTAACGGTAGGGATATGATCCGGTAGGTTTACGTGCAAAACCAAGGCAAGGGAACTTTTCTCTAACCGAATTAAAATGTTTTTTTTTTCAATTTTCCTTGAAATCGGCCCAGCAATCCCGCGTAACAGAGTTTTAAACCGTTTTGTCCACCACGAGGTAGTCAATGTATATCACACCTTACAATCCCAGAAAATAGTGACCATATGAAACGATGAAACTTTCTTAGTATCTTTCCCATCTGCGGCACATATTGGTCAGATAAAGATAACTGTTTATCTTGTTCCATGGCTTTTCCATGCTCGTCTGCCTGTTTCTTCGTATTGAAATTAAACAGCGTCACACAAGACATTTGCAAAAGGTCCAGGAGATACACCAACGGTAAGAAACATAGTAGTAGGGCTTGTGGTTCATTGCAAAGAAAGCCATGTTGCCGTAAGCAGCGTGAAGTAAAAGACGGGTCACAATCCTTAGCAAATGCAATACGTAATAATGTATAACAAAGCGATACCTATTTCTGTTAAGAACAACTTTTTACATATTCATAGTTTTATTATTACTATTGTTAATATTATATATTAATAATAATATTATATATTAATATAATATATTAATAAAATTCAATTGAAGTGGATATAGTTTTATTTACTTATTTATTAAAGCTTTTATGCACAAGTAAGTACAAGGTGAACTTAATGCCAAAAGGCACTATCTACATTCAACCTTTAGGTGGTACAGAGAAAATTCAGTAGGTGCGCAGATATACAACAAAACAAAGGAAAGATTTTTAATAAGCTTATAGGTTAAATGTATGCATAAAATAAAAAATATCATTAATAAAATGACGACAGGAATATTAATATATATTTTATACTGTACTTAAGTAAATACATGAACATAAATAAAGATACATATATATTATAAATACCTATAAATAATACATATTTTATAAAATTTAAGAAAGAATACATTCATTTATACTATGTCTTTGAACTATATCCGCTAAAAAAAATTAAGCAGACTTTTTACTCAGCTGACAGATTTTCAAGCAAGTGCCTGCCATCCTGATCTCGAGAGGTAACGCATTCCACAGAAGAACAGATTGAACAAAGAAAGAGAAGTGCATCCAAACGATCTGATCCGTTTTTATTGTATATTTTATAAAAAAATTATATAGGTAATACCTCCACATTCACAAATAGACATGACGGTGACGTTTTTCAGAATTATTTTTTAACCATAATATATTAATTGGAATTAAGAATAGACCCTCAACAATTGATGAATAAATAATTGCTAGGACAAGACAAGTGAAAATAAAGTAAAATAGTAATAATTCAAGGGCATGATTGGATGTTTCCTAAAAACAAAATTTTAAATCTTGCACGTATTTATATAATCCAATACACTAATTTCTTGATAAAACATCGTCAATTTTAATAATTATAGATTAATGCTTAAAAAATTAAGCAATTTGTACAAATAACAAAATATGAAAACATCATTAGCGAAATTTCAAATAAAATTATAGGATAAAAATGAGATTTCAAATGCTGTATCTACTAAATACTTAGGATTGTCTCTATCAGTCATATCAATTAATATGGGTGTGTATTAATAAAGGAAAAATATAGCGGTAGTAAATTAAAGGTGCTTGTGACAAAAAGGCGAAGTAACGCAATTTTTCAAGTCAGTTTTATTGCGACCTAGACATATGTTACGAGCCGCAACTTACTGGACATTACTTTATGTCTCTTCCTTTAAGCAATAGGCGCAGTGTTTAGGTATACATTAAAAAATTAAGTAATTCGTGTTAAAATGTAAATGATTAGAATAAATATATAAACGACACTTGTCTTGAACTAAGCCTTTTTTTCATGCGACATTAACTAAAGCTCTCAAGCATAATAAGAGGGTTACAAGTAGCTACTTTATCTATCTAGTTAGCGATTAGAATAGCTGGTTCATTTAAAATTAGTTATGCAGTGGAGTCGGCATTAGCCATACCAATCCATAAAATCCACTAAATATCACTTCATAAATGAGTCATTTATACCCGTAAATTAGTTAAAATTTTTGGTTTCCCAATGATATACATAACATCGACTTCATTGATAATTTTACGGTAAATTTGAGTATATATTGATTTATATGTGGGTTTCCATCTTACAATAACATAAAATATAGACTTATGTCATCGTAATTATTAACCTCAAAATTTATCATAGTATTTCCTCTGAATCTATTCATCATCTGTAAAACGGTTTAACTCAGTACTAGTTTTAAATTATCATGACTGAAAGAGAAGCACTTGTATAGATTGTTCTATTTAGACGAAATTAAGCAATTTCCCAAAATATGCTATCATAGATATTTTCCGAATATTATTATAGTAATCTAGTGCTAAATAAAATGATGTGCTTTTAACCTTAGATACGATATTCTCGTGAAACTTTTATATTAATGGGTAACTTTTTAGACTAGTCAGTTTATGAAGAAAATCTAAGAGCATTTCCTTTATAATTTAGGTATGAACTTTTATTATAATAGCTTTTTCGAGTTATAATTTTGACTGATAACAGATACAAATCAGAGCTAGATGAAATTTAATATTTTTACACATATTGAAAGTTTATAACGATCAAACTCCTGCAAAAGTTTATTAATGGTAAGTTTTAGATCTAATTTCTTTAAAAGAAACCAAGCATTATACTTTTATAATCTTCGTCAGACACTACAAACATTTCTTTCTTTAAGCTCAAAGGCTTCAAATACTAAATGTTGATCATTTTCGAGCTCCGTGGTAGAATCACTACTATAAGAAATAGAGCGAGTGATAAACCATTTTTAGGTTAATCAGCTTTGTACTTTCGTTCTATAGTACTCAAGTCTCTATCCAATATTTTATCTGTTTTCTTACAAAGTATATTTATTCAACAAACATTTAATTAACACAACAATTGACTATTATGTCTTTTTCATAAATCAATACAAAATGTTGCTTATGAAACGCATGTTTCCGTGCTTATTAAGATGCAAACTCTGAACACAACACTACGTTTTATAGAATATAGCTAGGATAGCGAGTAATAAAACCATTTAATAACTGCTTTGTATCTTTCAAGTCTCATAACTTACTCTAATTTATCCGTATTTACATGTATGTTTATACTAAACGAATTATCAACAAAATATTTAAAACCAAGGATATTTATGATTATTATGCCATGGTTTGTATTATAAAAAATGCTCGTTATGTTGAAGGCATGTATACATAGTTTCTTACAGACATCAGAATTCGGTACAATAAATATTTTTTGTATGATTCAAGACTACAATCACTGTTTTTATTCCTAATATAGTAATGGAACCTTACAGCATAATTATAAACCCCTCGTTAAAATAACTACCGGCCTTTTAACCACAACCTTCAATAACCTTAACTTATTTGATGATGTTTTGTACGGGGTTCTGCTCATTTTCATCTAAAACGCGAAGATTAAAAATTTAAAAACAGGATTTTGTTGAATTAGTGCATCCAATGGTTTGATGATGTAGTACAAAAATTTGTTCTTTCCGTATATCGTTTGATAGCAGTAAATCTACCATAGTTTCATTTATATTCACTTTAAAGTATGCGCATACATATTAGAATATATTTATGTACTATTCAAAGGCCTGCACATTGTTTTTTTTTCTTTATATTTTATAATTATTACAATTAGGGCAAGACGATATGGCTAGACCATGAAATATTAATGGTTAATCTGTACGAATCGCAGAATCTTGTATTTATAAAATACTATAGTTTCTTCTACAAGTCGCATACTTTAACCACGGTTTGTCAGTTGCTGTCATTAAAATCCTTACTTTAAACATAAAAAAACACAGTCGACTAATACAGATATAACGTTATACTTGATTAATATGTGATTAAAAGGTTTTTTGGTACTTGGTCTTCTTCGACCATAATGTTTGGCAAATTAACATATTCAATATGACAAGCTCAAGCAATAGAATTAGGTCAAGTTTTTGATTATACCGAACTAGTGAACTCCCAATACACAGAGCGTGACTCGGATTATAAATAAAAAGCGGATAGAGTTATTTTTAAATTGTTGTCCACGAAAAATATTATTTATCGTGTAATTTTTTGCATGACAATTTAAATAAGAGTATTCTTTCCATAACTTTTAAAAAAATAATTTACTCAATAGTCTTTTTGGTTAGAAAGCTGTTAACATGTAAATTCATGTGTATAATGAATAAATACTTTTAATGTCTTCCAAATTATTTACCTGTTTCAATCTTTGCAGTGTTGAATTATTTTTCTCTCTGTTAGTTAAAAATTTTCAGCATTATTTTGGTATTTATTTTTTATATTTTTATTAGAATTCTGGTCACCCTCGATTACACCATAAAAATTGGGTGCTTGGAAATTCGAGTACTGAGGCAAATAAAAACATTATCGTTGATGTAATTTAATTTTTGTATTAAGTTAATAAGAAAAGCATCATATTCGTTATTTATTATATCTAATTTCCTGTGAAATATCTGTAACGCTTTCCTCTACTTAAAACATGTTGTTTATACAAATCTCCACATAGGATTACGCAAGGATATTTAATGTTATTGTTATATTTCGCCCGACGATTGTAACAATAATAAATGACGTTTGGGTTGTTAAGAATATTACAGGTTATCTGTTAAACACAATACCTAATTTTACCGCTTACACAGACAAAATATATATAAAACAATTTAATGATTCAATTGTACAAAAATCTTATTTTTTTTATAATAAATGGAAGGGAAAAGGTTTAGGTAGTTACAGATTTATTATTTATTGCGAAAGATGGTTATAAAAAAATTGGACACCATAAACTCTGTTTTTTACATTTTTTAGTGTCGTCTTATAATACTTAAATGTTTAAAATAACCTAACTTTAATAAGATTTACATGTTTAACGATCAAGGTAAATATCTTAAAATCCAAAAAAACTTGCACAGAATTGTTAGCAGTTAAACTTAAAGATTCTGTTCAAGAGCAGGCCAATGCAGTAGACGTTACAAAACTAATGTTATTTTACCAGCTACTTCACAAAATTGTGGTCTTTACATTTAAAAAATACGTATGAAGCAATATCAGTTTCAAAGTTTGCTCATAGACTACAAGGGCCAACATAAAAATCAGGCATGCTATCTTCGAAATGTATTTTGCAATAAATACAAAAAGGTGTTATGAATAACCTATACTCAAAGATGAAATAGTACACATTCGAACTTATAATGCTACTTTGCAAAAGATTTATCTAATAAAATTAACATTAATTTAAAAAACAAAAACAGTCTAAAAACGTTTGATATATTATCATACCGTGGATATTACGGCAAGAATATATATTATTATTGCATAGTAGAGACCTGTGATTATAGAGACACTAATGATTTTAGAGTTTCCCTTGCCAGCTCGGGATATTCTTGTGTTCTCTTCATCCAAAACACGTCAATGCTTTGCGAATGGTATTCCATTTTAAGTACGCCGTCAGAATCTAAATCTAACAAGTCCAACAAGTTTTTCCTTCAGATTTGTACTGAGATCTGCCAATTCTATTGACTTATCCAAAAAGGGGCCAACATCCACGTACGCTCATTGTTAGCTTCAGAGTGCAAGTCTGGAAAGTATGTTAAAAATTTCTCCTGCAAATTATATAAGCTCTGAATCATGGAAGGAATGTGAGCCTTTGCCACAAGTGATTAAGTTGATGAATTATCATCAACAGTCTGCTGAACACACGGAAAAGACTCAAATATATTATTCTGCAAAGAAGATGACCACAAACGAAGTTTTACATGAAATGCTTTCACTTTATCTTTAGCTGTTAATATATTTTCTTCTCTCCTTTGGAGGCTTTTGTTTAAGTTATTAAGATGGCTAAAAAAATCCTGCCAGAAATGCTTACTTTAAGTACCAAACAGGGTCAGATAAATGATTAGCATATTCAGATTTAGTACTTTGTAACAACATCAACAGTTCAGCTTTTAGTTCTAGAAATCTTCTCAATACTTTTCCTTTAGAAAGCCACCTGACCTCTATGTGATAAAGAAGACTGTGATTTATATCTTCACAAATAATTTTGAACAGCCGGGTTCGTAGGGCTTTACCTTTGATAGAATTTACTATTTTTATTACGTCCACAAGCGCGTAATTTAAATGAGATGGTAAAACTTTAGCTGCTAAAGCTTGACGATGAAGGAAACAATGTGACTATGCTGCATTTGGCATTATTAATTTTAGTCTCGCAACGAGTCCGCTTTTTTGCCAGTCATACTTTTTGCTCCAACGCTGCAAATAGCGACACATTTTTTCCAATCAATGTCATAGTTGCAAGTGCTTTCTAAAAACATATCGTACAAACACTGGCCAGAAGTATTTGCAGGAAGTGCTTTGCAAAACAAAAATTCTTCTGTGATATTGTCATTTGCTTCAAAGCGCACAAATACTACAAACTGTGCACAATCGGAAACATCGGTAGATTCGTCTAACTGCAAAGCAAAATGTGGACTCTTTTTAAATTTTCGACTATTTGATCATGAATATCATTGGCCATATCGTTTATTCTGCGTGAAATAGTATTATCAGAAAGCGGTATGCTTTTTAACTTGTTTGCCTCCAGCTTCATCATCTTCATCATCATCATCGGCCTGTGCCAGTCCACTGCTGGACCTACGCCCCCCCTGATGCACGTGACCGCTTACGATATTCGGCTATTCTCATCCAGCCCACACCGGCCACTTTGCGAATGTCGTCACTCCATCTTGCCGCAGGGCGTCTACACTACGTTTGCCAAGCCTCGGTCTCCACTCCAGAACTTTCCGACTCCAGTCAGTTCTATGGCTTATATGAACAGCCCACTACCACTTCAGCTTACTAATCCGGTGGGCTATATCGGTGTCTCTGGTTGTCTGACAGTTCACATCATTTCTGATACGGTCCTTCAGAGATACTCCGAGCATAGCCCTCTCCATAACTCGCTGAGCGACTTTGAATTTGTGGACCAGTCGAACCGTAAGTGTCCAAGTCTCGGCACCGTAGGTCATAACAGGTAGGACGCTCTGATCGAAGACTTTCGATTTGAGGCACTGTGGAATGGGTGACGAAAAACTCGATGAAGCTTATGTAAAGCTGCCCAGCCAAATCCTTCTGTTGGTCTCCCCCTTAAAGTTGTTTCTACCTAGTTGGAGCGCTTGCCCTAGGTAAACGTACTCCATTTGCTCCTGCCTGTCTGGCTCAAGACGATGTGGGAAAACTCTTTGAGAGAATCGTGGCGGTCCGCATCGTCCAGCACCTGGAGCACGTCGGTCCAAATCTGGCGGAGTGGCTGTATGGCTTCCGCAAGGGCCGGTCGACCGTCCACGCGTTGCTGCGGGTCAGTCACTGACGCAGGATGCGGTGTCCCGGGTGAGGGTGTTTTAGCGGTGTCTCTCGTATTACCAGGTTTAAATTTTGTCAAGTCACTCAGTTTACATATTTTCCCTATATCCCTTCAAGAACCGAAAGTCACCGTTTGTGATTCAATACTACTTTAAACGTGGCTTACTAAGGGATTAACTTCACAGTATACCACGGCCCGAGCATTGAAAGCCTCTTTTCATAAACCTTTGAACGAACCGGACAACGTAGGAACCAAGCGCTTTTTAGTATTAAGCCTTGAATTACAGCTTACCATGGCTTTGTTTGGAAACCTTATAAATTTTTAAGCTAAAGTCGCCACGTAAATATTTTTAGTCACCAAGAATTTGATTTTTGTATAATTCATTTTGATTTAGACATTTTTCTTATTAGATTCGATCTTTCTGATTTTACATCTTTAAAACTAAGTGTGTGAAAATGCTTCATACTAATTTTACTTTTATTTTATGAAATTTTAAAGTTTTTATCTTTCATATTTAATGTCTTACCTGCTCTCGTAGTATTGTCGTTGCGCCGCCGTTAGCGGATCCGTCCGCATGTGTTCGCCGCAGTATCCTGAGCTCACCGCACGGTAACCTTGTCAGCTTCCGCATAATCGTCGCGCTGCGCTCATAAAACTTTTTTTCTTGCCGCTGACGTCAGCACGTTTGCGATTTATTGCGCTACTTCAAGTAGTCGACTTGCGCACGGCTGTGTTATGCAACTCGTTGCTTAACACAATCGTGTTGTCGGCCGCTTGACGAAGCTATCTTATGTATTTGTTTAATTATCTTGTTTCTCGGTCGAACTAGTTCTTTTTACAACTATACTAGGCTTGTTTAACGTTTTAATATTTGTTTCATATTGCAGAACCAGACACGATACACCACCCTGCTGAGCCTGGTAGAACGGGAAGGATTTTCACGCTTGGCAATCGCCGAGACTCACCGATTGCGTTGGGTGACGAAACCTATCTTTCTTCGGTAGGTAGGTTTACAGGAGACCGTCTGGGTGGGTACCACCACGGTGCTTATTTCTGCCGCGAAGCAGAAGTGTGAAAACACTGCTGTGTTCCGGTTTGAAGGGCACCGTAGCCAGCGTATTTACTGGGTAAACGAGACTTAGCACCCTAGTTTCACGGTAAGCAGCACGTCGGCGATACCACTGGTATTTTCAATGTCTATGGGCGTCGGTGACCACTTCCCATCAGGTGGCCCGACTGCTCGTCTGCCTGCGAATGCCATAAAAAAAAACGCGCGCACTAACCGGTACAATGGCCGCCCGGGAACTCAATAATCGCTTTTGTCTCGATGCCAAGGCGATCAGTGAGAAACTCGGTCGCAAACTATACCTCAAGTAAACCGACGCGATGCATATTTTGATCGCGGAACATTGTCCAACCGCTCCTTCCCTGCGGATGATGGCGACGACAACTATGTCAACGTCAGCATCCGCAGCGAATCGGATATGGAAGTCGAGGCGTTAATTAATCCCAAATCCGACAACGGCTTCAAAATCGTCAAATCAAAGAGGAAGCGCAAGGTCCACACCGCTTCAACCGCTTCTGTCCTTCCCGTCAAGGCTGCAAAGCCTGACGCTCCAACCACCTTCCCTCAGCAGGCCTCCAAACCACCCATCCATCCATCCCGCGCATCCTAGGCGTCCCCCGGCCCCTCGCCCCGCCCAGTCGTCCCAGATTTTCCAGAGACTTCCCCATAGGGAAACGCCCCCCGCCAATATACCTCCACGAAAATGAGAAGTGAGTCGATCGCTCGATCCTGTCAAATAATATAAAATTTGAGGCCTCCGATAGCAATCAGGGGATCAAATTACAACTAGCCACACCCAACGATTATCGGAAGGTGACGTCTTTCCTAAGGGAAAAGGAGCACCAATATCACACATTCGCGCTCCCGAATGAGCGCATACTAAGGACAGTGATGAAAGGACTGCCTTAGGAAATTCCTTGCTCCGAGACATCATCTGGAATCAAAGAATTAGATATTCCAACCCTTTTGGTACAATGTATGTACACCCCACGCACCAACCGCCCCTATGGCATGGTGCTGGTTACGCTAGAGCTCTCGAAGGAAGTTTAGCGTTTATACGACGTCGATCAACTTTGTGAGATTAGCAGTATTTCTTTTGAGCGGCGGCATTCCAACGGTCTAGTAGGGCAGTGTCACAACTGGCAGTTATTCGGTCTTACTTCGCGAAACTGTTTAACCCGACCACTTTGCGTTAAATGCCTCGGGGATCACGGCACTTCCGATTGTCCCAGATCCAAGGACAAAGAAGTCCTCGCCACTTTTGAGCCCCTGCGTGAGTTAACTGCCGCAATCTCGGTCACACGGCCAAATACCTCGACTACCCTAAGGCGCGAAAACGCAGAGTTCCTGCAATCCCAGAAAGCCTTTTTCAGGTGAACGCCAAACCCTTCCAATGCTTGGTAATTCCGCCATTTGTATAACAATAACCATTGTTTTTATAGTAGTAATATGATGTAAGCATGTGTTTGATACATAAAACGTGACCGAATACAGTAACGCGGTAATAGTTTTAAATCGATATATAAAATCTGTCCTATTCGTAATTACATAAAACCTTTCGATCGAAACAACTGTAACGTTTAATAATGAAACTGAAGAGAAACTGTTTTTTCGCATTATCACTTTCTAAGGCACGGTTAATATAGTGGTGAAAAGAGACGAAGCGAATGACAACTATGACAACTTTAATATTGGCATCTGTCGCATGGTTGCTAAAGTGGTGGAAAGAGACGAAGCGAATGACAACTACATATGATTCATTACATTGGCATCCGCTTTATCACTTTCTCGCATGGTTGCTATAATGCAAAAGGAGATGGATTGATCTATTGGTTGGCTACTTTTAACGATCATATTGATATACATTAAAATTATATAACATGTATACATAAAAATACTTTTGTAGATATGTAGTTAAATTTTACGGTAATTGTTTATACTTAGATTAATTTACGTTCATTTTCAAATAGTATGTTTGGACTTTTTCCAAATAGAACATTTGATAAGCAAACTTTATTGTAAAAACGAGTAGAGAAAATTTTGTTTGCATTTAAATAACTATTATATGCCTTTTTTTGGTGAGAAGAATTGCAACTTTAGTTGAAAATGTTGAGACGACTAATCTTCCGGAGCTAAGCACATCCAACGATGTAGATGTAAATTGGACCAGCTTAAAGTGCGCACCAGGACTACTTGTCAAAAAAATGACACCAGCAGAATGCAAATACGTTTGCATACATATTTTCTCAGGTAATTAGAATATCATCATCAGCTTGTGTTAGTCCACTGCTTTTCATAGGCATCCCCTAATGTACGCCTCCTTCTCCATTCAGCTTGTCCAATGCGGGTTGGTGAGTGGACCGACTTTTTACATGCCCATCCATCATCATTGATTATCTTACTTTTTAGACAATTGAGTGATCGGTTCAAATTGTTCTACCAGAAACAACGTTAACAAAAACCACCCTCCGATTTTAAAGCCCCTTGCTTTAAAATCAATAGTTATAATAGCGTTAGGCCACGGACGCGGATTATTTATATATCGATATTTGAAAACAGTTTCCTATGTCGAAATCAAAACGAAATATCAGTTACACAACCGTTGTGGAATAAACCGATAACTCTTTTGCCGAATAGCCTATCTTTTTAAACAGGCAGTGTTTTGGCCTAAACCTACGAAAAGAATTAAGATGAACAATTTGACAATATTATAGCTGATTTGAAGAAGAAACTTAATATTTTTGAATTTAAATTTTGAACATGATATATATAAAGTTATTTCGTTTTCAAAATCTCATCATTCGTTTAATACGGTGCATAATATTTAACAAAAAAAAGTAATTTTGAAAAAAAAATATTTCCCAAATAAAAGAAAACCATCGGTGATAGAACGGAGTAACATGTTTCTCGTTTATGAAGGTAACGTCAGTCATACGTACATAGCATGTTTACAGAGTGACAGAAACCTTGGAATGGGTTACGTGATCGAAATTCAACATTATTAGGAAAGTATTTCAGAAGCCTACTTCACGTATGTGGTAAAATAAAGAACCTCACAAAAAGAACCTCACAAACTATTGCTTAAATTAACTATAACTCACGTAATGTTATACATAGTAATTAATTTACATACATTTTCGTGAAATTACCTAAATCATTATGCTTGTCTAGATATTTTCCAACATAAGTAACATTTATATTTGACGGAATTTACAAAAGAAGAAAATTATTAACTGTAGGCGTACGTACAGTAAAATCTATAGTCCAGTTCGATCCGGTTGTAATTATCCTGTCGTGACACTATCAGACAAACGAGACAAAACAGCCTTTGCCTAAGGTTTATATTAGTAGGGTTCATATTTCTAACCATCAGGCGAAATCTAGCTTAGTTGCTTAATTCATTAAGAATTATAACATGTTGTATGTAATTCTCACTAAAATATTTTTAAGAACGGTCACCGATTCCGATTTTCGATAAGAATCAGGTACACAATTCGGAGCGTATGTTTTTTCTATAAGCGTGACCTCGTTACTTCCGCCCTTAGCGCTCGATTTAGT
>JAGSMT010001270.1:0-15723 GCA_029286875.1 Lamproptera curius | reverse complement strand
AATTTAAAACTTTTTTAATTAATTAGTTCAGAAAATCATTATTCATAACACACAAAAGGTTATATATTGTCGAAATTTATAAAACATTTGAAGTAAGTAAAAAATGAATTGATGGACTTGTCAATTAGAATGCAGGGAAAGAAACCAACATTTGCAACATAAAAGCTGAATAACGCAAGGCAATTTCATGGCTTGGACCTTTAGTTTTTCGTGAATAATCCTGCCCCTTCATAGGAACAGAGCTAAAACAATATCTTTTGATTTGTTGGATAACCCTTTATGGGTGCAGGGAGTGCTTCACTTACGATCGTGCGACGAAACAGTGAATCATAAAACGGGATCCGGATTAAAATGACATGACCTTTTTTATGTAATTGTTTTTTGTTCTGGACAAAAAACACTAGTTCAAAAGAAAATTATTCTAAAAGAGAAAATTACATTTTTTAAAAGTTTTAATTTTAAAAGCAATCAATAACGACAAAGGGTTTAACGACCAACTGAATTAAGGACAGTTTTACGAAATCAAAATCAAAGTCAAAATTAATTATTCAATTTAGTTCCACTGAGCACTTATGACCGTTAAATTTTTTATTTACCACCGTTTACAAACCCCCAGACCCGTCTTTTTTAATATTAGATTTAAAATTTACCAAACCCAATTTTTTTAACTTACCTGGGATTTGGAAGTAAGAAATATAAACCACTTCCAAACATGTTCTTAATTTAAAACACAAAAAAAGTGATATCTTTGAAAAAATAATGATAGTAGTATTTAAAATAAAATAGTTTTCGTCTTAACAGGAATCATTTAATTTGTTATTATTTTTGAAAAATTTAACTCAAAAGTTTTATATTTTAATATTAAATTTTTTAACATAAAACGTTTGTTAACCATATATTTTATTATTTACTAAAAAAAACAGTAACATATTTAAAACATACTAATAAACAATTGACCTCATCCCTTTTGTTGATATAATTCAAAATTTTTATATTCAATTATAACTTTTATTTAATAATCATAACCTTTTGGGTAATTAAATTTTATGGCCTAACGAAGGATCACCACGCCCATAAGACAGGCAACCAATGGTATCACCAATGCCCTGCCTACCATTAGACATAGGATATTACCCCCATTTACCCAGTAAAGAAACAAATTATTTTATAAACACTTTTTACAAAATTATTTAATTAGTTTTGTTTAACACGGTTAAAAAACTGAAAAACGCATAGCGCGCAGACAGTACAAAATCTAAAAATGGGTTTAAATTTATTGTTCCCTGTGAGTTACAAACTAAATTTTCTACAAATCGATCTTTTAAAACATTAGCATAATTTATGAAAATAATCCAATTTGGTTATTTATTTATGTTATTCTTAATTAAATTATTAATTTGGAATGGTTAGTTCTTTATTATTGTATATATGAAACGTAATAAATTATTCTTATTTTGTAGCAAAATATCGGAAAAGTAAATTGATATATATAAAATGTAATACTTATTTCAGGTGAATACCAAAATATCGAGTCACAAAAATATTTGTTGCATGAAATTCAATTTAAAACTTTGTAAGTAAAAAACAAAAGGAACACAAAGACGCGATAAAGTTGGTTTCCATTTCAAATGTTTGGCATTATTAAAAGTTATTGTATAACCGACGGAGAGGATTTGGGGCACTCAGCAAAGTTAAACATAAGTGGTGGGGCCTTAGGTCTTAGTTGTCGAACAGTCAAACCAAAAAAGGCCAGAGAGACGAACACGAGTAATGGAATGAACTGCCTTGCAGCTTTTAATAAACATTATAAAATTAACATTTGAAATCGTAACCAACCCGTCTTTTTTTCCAGGACGAAGAAAAGTTTTTAGGCTTTTGATAAATCAAATATTCTACAATTTATCATTTTTCTTTAAAATTTAAGTAATTATTTAAAATGCAATTGATGTTCTTTTTTATTTTTCAATAACACCAGCACGGGGGCAACTTTTATCAATCGTAGGAACTTAGGGGAGAATTTGGGATTTTGAACATCAAGGATAAAAACTTACTTTTCTTCCGGTATTATTAAATAAACTTTATTTCATCGAACTTTGATATTTAAATAAATATAGTAGTAGTCGAATTTTTGTTGATTAGAAATAGTAAGAATCAAAAAAAGAATTAATAATCGATTGTGATGTATCAAAATAAATTGGTTCGAAAAATTCATCAACATCATGAAAGTTGATTTGGTATATTAATAGTCAATTAAAGAAGTGCAAAGATAAATCATTTTACTTTTCAAGATATAATAAGGTATAATAATTGACGGATTTTGTATGCCTTTTTTTGCCCTTAAAGAAAGACGGGTTCTTTTGTTTCCCAAGGAAAAAGTTGGTTCCTGTGTTTTAATTCCCGGTTTTTATCGAAGGCTTTCCTCAAAAATAGGTCAAAGGAAGTGGTAAATTACAAAGAATTTAGATATTTCATAGTTATATTTTTAATAGTTTTGTTTGGGACGCAATTTTTTTATTAAATTTTTAACCATTTCTTTTAAACCTAACCCTTTTACAATAAATCTGTACTTGAGGTACCTTTTGATTTATCACTTAAAACCTGATCAAAGTTATTTTTTGGGACAATGAAGGAAACTTGTGTTAGCTCACGCCTTTTTTCATTTATTTTTATTATTATTATAAAAGTTCAAAACCCAGATTTTGTGTTGGAATACTTTGGTGTGTTAACATCCAATCGCAATTATGCCAACGGTTGTTCCTGATAAATTGGCCTATGATTATTGAGAAACCTCGTTTGGAAACCTTAAAGCATTTAGTGGTTATCAATCTATCAACAATAAAAACATTTATCACCCATCCTTAATTAACCAAATACAAAAATATGTAGAAAAAAATTAAATCAAAACCATTAATAAAAAAGAAATAGTTAAAAATTTAAAAAGATAATATTATAAAATATTGTTTAAAAATACCATATGACAGAATCCAAATGAATCTATTGGCCTAAGAAACGCAAATATTACACAAATTTCTAATGTGTGTTTAAGGAAAATTATTCTGGGTTATTTTTTGAAAAATGTATTATAAATAGAATATTTTAGTAAAAAGTAGTATTTTTGTGGCACGAGTAGTATTTTGGGTTGATAACTTTGAAAAATTGAGAGGTGAAAGACAGTTTTTCTTTTTAAAAGAAGACCATTGCACCGTCGATCTGTGGCAAATCTATTTACGAAGTCATAAAAATGTTAAAAAAATATTTTATTGAAGAAAAAGTGGTCACTATTACTATAAAAATAAATTAAAGAAACCACGGTAATATTTTTAACCCGCCTCATCCGAAACCAATACTTCCGCTATGAAAAGGAATAATGACAAGTCGTAACCATGGACCGAGGAAATCGCATCCGGCCGGTTTGTTAGCCAGCAATAACTAATAACCTAACCTTAAAAAGGTCATACTAACCACTTTTTTTAATTATCCAAAATAGGTGATAATAAAGTTTAAGGTTTTATGGCAAATTTTATTCAAAATCAAAAACCAATTAACAAGAAATATTTTATTTTTTATGAAATGGATTTTAAATGATGTCAAATTTAACTTTTTTATAAAAGTATTTTTTGTTTTGTGCCGTTTAAGATAATTTTATTAGAATTAGAAAATAATAATTTTGCGGTTCAATCTGGAAACGAGTCCTTATATTAGCTACATTCGGTATTTTTTGCACGGAAACAAATTGACCACCTCCATGGCGAAATTGATCAGGCCCCTTTTGATCGAAGAAACCGCGTGGTTCGGAGTCCTATGAAGAAACAACCGGTCATCCTCAATTGTCTGAAAATTGAGAGGATCCATGGTACATGGGATGCAAAGAAGGGTCCTGTTCATCATTATTTATTTTTGGCAGTCCAACAGGACGCAGAACCTTTTCACTACTTGTCCAAATCAAAAACATCGAATGCGATTAAACATTTTGCGCTGTAGGCCGGGAAAAAATCGTTTTCAGATAAATTGGATGCACCAGGAAAACCCCATTAACACGGAAAAAACAACAGAAAGAAGAAAACAATTTTTATTTAATCATTTGAAGGGTTTTAGTATTAAGAAGATCAAGGTTGTTTACAATGTAACCAATGATTAATCCTCTTCCCAAATTCCGTGCAGTTCAAATCTGAAATTCTTAATGTCGCAGAAAACCGGAGAGAGTGGCCGGAATGCCTGAAAGGCATTTATTTCCCCACAACTGAGTTTAGGCGAGATGACATGTTTAGGAACGTTTACTATCTTCACTTTCATTTGTTTTTTAAAACCACAGACTCTTCCTATCAGCTTCCCGGGATGTATAAACTGACTTTCGAAAATTAATATATTAAAATTTTTCAAATAGGAAAACCCCCACGCATAAGGTCTTCCCCGAGTTATGCTTTGGACCCACATCCCAAATCCTCCATGTTGTTCCTTACGTTTTGTCCGGGGGTCACTTGGAACTCTTTTCTTTCCTGGACCCCCCAGCCAGCCGCCGAAGAGCCCTTCGATAATTTATTAGTGATGCTTGGAAAAATTTCAAAATAAAAACTGTGGTGTTAAGTCGATAATTAAATGAGATCTTTGAATAATTAAAAATTCCCATTTTAATTAAACCAATTTAATTTATTTTTTGAGGTCTTGTTGGAACCCTTAAAAAGTAAAACAACAACGAACGGAAATATTAACCCAGAGTGTAAATATAAAAGTTTTACATCCAAAAGTTGCATAATTATTCCGACCAATTGGATCATTATACTGTAAAATGAGATGTTGCAAATGCAAATGTAGATGTTTCTTACCAAGCTGGTTGGAAAGTTTACTTTAAAAACATATTAAAATCTTAGTCAACAATTGTTGAAGAAATTATAATTCTGAAAATCGTTGTTAAAATAGGATGTTATAAATTTTTTTTTAAATTCATCATTGTTAACTAAAAAAAAAAATATTAAAGTTAAAATTATAAATATTAGCGTTCATCGGTTGTTTCACACAAATACATAATGCTCTTTAAAGTTCCATTTCCATCGCAGGCGGGCATGGGAGAAAACGATAAAAATTTATTAAAAATAAAAAAGAATTAGCATTATTTTTCGTTAAAAACCATCACTAAATCTAAGGAAATGCTGAAGACCCGGTGGACTGGAAACACGATTTTAATGGATCCATCACAACACGCCGAACCGGAACAATGGAAACAGGGTTACAGCGGAAGTACCAAAGAAGGCCAAACAAGGCTTCACAATAAAGGTTAGGCCAATTTAAGTTCCAATATTCTTTTTTTAATGTAAAAATTGTTACTATTGAAATTATTCAAAGCCTGGTAAGGGTTATATCGTGTAAGTTTATATAAAAGATAATGCATTTAAACTTCAACTTGCATAAAGGCTTTTCATGCATTTTGATTAAATTCAATACGATTTTCCTTAACGTGGCCTTTATTTCGGTGTTCAAATGATTTAGGCACTTACAAAAACGTAAAACACTGTTCTAAAAACACAATAAAGCCAAAAAATATTAGATGTTTCACATTAAGTAAATTCCCTTTTAAGAAAATTCCGATGACACTAAAACTTTTTTCATATCGTATGAGTGTTCCATTTCAAATGCATGCATAAAGAGTTTGATTACCTCGCCATTTTGGCAAAAGAAAAGTCAAAAGAGGTTAATTAATTTTCAACTAAAAAGCCAGCTTTTTATGAAATGAAAAATGAGTTTGAATAACGAAAACCTGTTATGCAGGTGACGTTTATTGTTACTAGTTGACATCAACCTTTAAGGAAATTAGTAAGAAAGTCTTCATAGCTAAAATTGGTTATTTACGGATTTTAAGTAAAACCTTGTGGACTTATCAAATCGTAAATTTAACAACCCCTTAGATAATAAAACTGGCGGGGGCAAAACCAAGCTTTCTGTCACCGTAAAGAAATTTTCTATTATAAGTAATAAAACGTTTACTTGGTGCCAAGTAAAAATATGGGTGCCTCTTAATATCCCTCGATGATAAATTTTTAACCATTTTTTTCATAATTTTTGATTATACTTTGATAGTAAAAAACAGATTTATCATGTTTAAATTTATATTAAAAATTATAAAATTCCCTTTATTTTACATTTTTGCCACCGCCTTCGCAATCGCACTTCAAGTTAAGGCAGACAATGAAAAGCGTCTTTTGTTCAAGGTACAGGAAGATTTCATTGTTGTTTCCTTTAGTTGGTTAGGAATTTGGGCTGATCACCCAATTGTTTTGAAAATAAGATGATCCATGGTCGGATGGGATGAAAAAGCGTCCACCCACCAACCCGCATTGGACCAGAATGGTGGGTACGGTCCAACCCCTGATGGAAGGGGTGATTAGGGGAAATGATGATGATGACACGGTACAGAAAAAGTCTCTTTTAAGGGTGTGTTATAATACGAATTTTTAAGGCCCATGATTGTTACCAGTAATTATAATTCAGTTATAAACCTCCCAATATATGTGAAAGTCAAAAAAGTCTCATTTAATACAAATTTTTTATATCACAAATTTCTTAATTTTTTGCAAAGACTAGACTTTGAAAAAAACTAAAAAGAACCTTATAAATTTTATCACGATCATTATAATTTAAACTAGTAGATTGAAAATCATAATGTTTGATTTATTTTATTATTTAAATTGTTTAAATTTACATGGTGTTACCCCTTCATTGGGAAAAATTATAAGCCGCTAATTTAACCTATTTCAAAAAACATTGAAACTATTTTAATCGGAATTTTAAATAGGCAGTGGATAGTAATACCCAAAAAATAAAACAGACCTTCACCCACATTTTTATTGATAAATTATTTATGAGGCCTTACATAATCCTTATCACATTGTTAAAAAACACGGTTCATCAAGGTTCAGCATTAGGTAATTTATTCCGGGACGATCCGACGGTTTATTTCAATTTTTTTCCGCTGTTATTATATTTCAATCGCCATATTCTAGAACCATTTTCGTCACCGATTAATGCTACAACAAGCTTAAACAAAGGATTGTGCCAGAGATTACCTTCACAACAGCTAATTTGAATGCCACAGGATTTTAACCTTCCGCTGGACATCGCCGGATGTCCCACTTTATTCGTCGTTTCCAAATTTCTTATATGCAATGTAATTCCGGCAAGAAACCGCCTAATATGAGTAAATATTTAGCAAATCAATAATTACTTGTTTATTACACCATTATCTCGCAATAAAGGTAAACAAGGAATACACGGTTTCAGTATTAACTATTTACTTGGAGCCGGTTTATTTTAACGGGCGTTAGCACAGAAATCGAATCCCCACCTGAAAGAGGCCGACCAACCGTCCCATGGCCCCTCGGAAATTTTCAATATCGACCCAAATTGCCTTTAAAGGTTGAAACTCAATTTAATGAAATTTTTCGATATACCGGTTTTATGTCTACAGAAAAATATAGAGAAACAAATATATTATAAAACGGAAGGACAATATTTTCAAGTTTAAGAGAAAATTGGTCTTCTCAATTCCCCATCCTTTGCTTGCCGTAATCGTGTTTTTCAGTCACAAAGCATTAGTAATTTCCCAATACCACCCAAAGTTACGGATGGCGGCAAGGATTTCAGGTCTCATAATAGAGAATCAAATTGGTTTCGGAAACAAAATTCCCAAAAATATGTTTACTTATTTGTTCTTGGGTGGTTTAATTTCTGAATCAATTTAAAAATCACGAATTTTCTAGTGATTTTTTAAATTAGGTATTATAAAATAAGATATGATCACCAAGACGTTGTCGTTTTTAAAACTTAAAACAAAATCTGTCAATTACAGACGATTGAAGTAACGTAATGATGAAAGAAAAACTTGTTATGTACATAAATTATTTCGATGGCCAACAAGTTACCTGCCATTTGTAGGAGAGAGGAGCTCAAGTTTTATATGTTATTTGGACGTTCATATTAACATTTAATTTTGGAAGGGTTTGAAAGGGTAAAATGATGTAGAATCCAGTGGGTGTCCGCCGAAAGGTAAAATGAGTTATTCTAAACTTTCGGGACATATTAATCAAAAAATTTTCTTTTTAGGACAGTCAATTTAAAAATTAAAATTTAAATTTCAAAAATATCCAGGCCTTAATTTGGTTCCGGAAAGGGAAACCCTCCAACCTGGAGAAGAACCGGGAAAAACCACCTTATTTTAAAATAAAAATACAAATTTTATAGGTTGATTAAAGGAAGTTCCACTTAATTTTTCCCCAATAACAACCCATAGATTAAGGGTTTTACCGTAAAACTCCAATTACGGGTTAATCGGGCTAAATGAAAATTTTTTCGGCCCTTTCCACCATATCTTCACTTTTCAACAAGGGTTATAGCCCAATTGTTCATTTATAGGGAAACAACCAATAAAATTTGGGGGAGCAACCCCAACCCGGAACCAAGGACCTCCTTTTTAAGCCCACCAGCCCAATACTTACTGAAATTGGAAGGCCCAAATTTTATAAAGGAAACCAATGTTTTTTTTTAAATTCAAAAAATTTTAAGCCAATTTTAGGTTCGGAAATTGATAATAAACCAATGTTTTTTTTAATAAATAAATTAGTTAAATTGGAAAGGTTCTATTGAAAAAATAAAAAATGGCACAAAAATAATTTTTTGAAAGATTTAAAAAAAAGAAGTTTGGTTTTACAGTGTTACCTTAAAACTTCTTCTTTTAATTTAATTAATACGATTTCATGGCAATTCGGCCCATAATCCAAAATTTAAAAGTAATTGGTTTTAGACGATGTCCTTGCCGGAACACAGTAGTATTTTAAAGAATACTGCTTTTCGACAGAAAAAGGCATCGCGGTGGTACCACCACAGACAGCCTCCCTTTAAGGATCAACCAATTTTTCTTATTATGTTTACCAAGCCCCTAAAGGTACATTAGGTTTGGAAGGATAAGATTTAAGCAATAAGGCAACAATTATTATTAATATTTGTAATTAAATTAAATACATTACAAAATATAGAAACCAAAATTGGATATCCGATATCATTAGGTCATAGAGATTTCATATAACTTTTAATGGATTTTTTTGCTTAAAAGTGTTTAATCGTCATTACTTATCACCAAGGACAAGAAAATGTCTTTGGTTTGGAATTTAGATTTCAAACCATTCCTCAAGAATAAAAATTGAGTAAATTTATTAATGTTAAAACTTAAAGAAACAACATAAATAAAGTTTCCCAAAACTTTTTAAATGACAAATTTTCCAAGTTGTTGACAATATAGTTAAGAATTTCGTGTTACATTCTGCGAACTTACAGCGTTTGTTATTTATGTCACAATTTTATATAATTATGTTTTGAACCATATCAATAATGCTTTATAAAGCATTAACAGAAATAAGTCATAAAACTAGTTTTTTATAATGTAAAAAAACATGTCTTATTGCTTACAGCTGTATTCTCACAGAAGGCTTTCTTACTGTAAAATAAAGAATAAGAAGTTCATTACTCTCGGAGCCGACACTTCACCTGACTGCACTTAGTAACGCTTCAGTGTTTCTATAAGACGTGAGAAGGCTTAGTCCACACAATGAGTCGACGTTTCTCACATCTATAGTTTGCTTTAAAATAAACGTAATAACAGTAGTAATCAGTAATACGATACTAAAAGTTTATATATCAAAATAAGTAAGGTAGAGCTAACAGCTGTTTGGATAAACTCGCTATTCCTGATAGCACTTGCTTTTCCAATTTATAATATTCGTTCAATGATTAATATTGCATTTATTAAAGGTTTTTACCTAAATAAAAAGGCAATTTGAGACAAAAAAGCACGTTACCGGATTGTTTCCATTTAATGGTGGAAATATTTTGTTATGTGCAAAATACCAAACTTTCCCAGGAAAGATTATGAATTTTAGTAAAAAAAATTATTTTATTATATGAACAAATATTTTTATGTGAAAAAAAAATAATAACCAATAATTTAAATAATTAATTTACATATTGAATTTTAAAAGTAATCATAACAAAAAAAAATCAATTTTACTTAATTACTAGAAATATATATATATATATATAGAATTGAAAGATATGTTAATTTATTTTATTACTGATGACATCTGCTTTCAAAAATACCTTACATAGTCGTATATTTAAAGGTGAACCACAACATTGTGTATGTTTTTAATGTTTCATCGTTATCTCCCTCCCCCTCCCCGAATGGACGCCACCGTTTAAGCACAATTCCATCTTGCCGCAAAGACGGCGCGTTCCAGAACTTTCTTGACCCAGGGCCCGTCAGTTCCCACGTCTTTTTCTATGGGGCCCACCGGGCCACTTCAGGTTTAAATCCGGGAGGCTGCCGGATGACCCTTGCTATCCGATAGATGACATCATTTTAGATTCGGTCCTTCAGAACCCCGGCCATCCCTATCCAAAGTTTGAGGACTTTAAAAAATTTTGGGACCAGTTGAACCGTAGGTGTTGGGTTTCGCCGTAGGTCATAACGGAGGGAAGTATTAAACCGAAGACTTTTCGACCGAGGCACTGTGATGGGTGAGAAGAAAATGCTTTAAAGTTTAGTAAAACAATTCAAACAAAATTAATTATGAAAACGCTTAATCCATGACAATTAACCTTGTTTTTCAATAGATTATTTACCTATCCCTTTAAAAGATAAAATTTTATGTTAAAAGAGTATTCACAAGAACATTATGTTAAGTAAAAAAAAACGAGCCAATAACCTCCTAATCGCCGGAAACCCAAACAAAAACAAAACGGCAAAAAAGTTTTGAAAAGAAGCAGTAAACCCTCTTAGTTAAACCAAAATTTATCTTTTTCCAAATAATTAATGTATTATAAACGTACTATATCCCTTATACATTATCGTAGTTGAACGTGGACATTTTGGGTGTTAATGTAAAATAATAAGTTCATTTTTAAGAAAGGCTGTTCAATTTTTACATCGGAAAGCCCGTCAAAATCGGACCAGCCATACCAGAGATAAGATGAACCTATACACAGAACGTTAGACAAAAATTAAAAATAAAATTGTTATGTGTCGGTTATATATCACAATGTAATTCCTTAAAACGGTTATTTTTATCTTATAAACAGACACTCCATTTTTTTGTTTGTATAAATTTACCTGAATACATTTTTCAGATCTTTAAAAAATTGTTTATTTCATAGAAAAACCTTGTCTTTTCTATCAAAATAGGCCAAAATTGCAGAATTAACTTTTTTATTGTCATCAATTTTATCTCACGCAGCGCTTTTATGATTAGGGCTATAACTTCTTTAGAAGAGCCTATCCATACAACTGCATCGAATCTTGCTTCGACCTAAGTGCAAAGAGGTGAATCCATATTTAATTTTCAGTACCAATCTGGGATATAACTTCAAAACTTCAAAGTAAAGCTAATTTATTGCTGCTAGCTTGCCAACTTTCGGGTATTGCGATTTCCGTTGTGGTGACCTTGAGTAGGGACCTTAAAGGGACAGTTTTGGTCTTTTCTGCAACCTTTCGACCGCTCGCTGCCAAGGCCACTCCGTCTTTGGCTAATGGCTAGGTTCCTTTTAGCTTTCACAAGGCTGGTTTAGGTCGCGGGTACTGAACACCAACCACTAGGACAAAGTAGGAATATTCGGGAAAGGTGACCAAATGTAAACCTACCACCACCCAAATGGGTTGAATGGGTGGGCATTCAACCCGCGAACTTTTTGTTGTTAAAATTTCCTTATTAAGGTAAATAAATTTTATTTTTATGTTTTCGGTTACTATTTCAGATTATCATTACAATTTCATTTATAAAAAAACGGTTATCATGTAGAAAACCAATTATTACATTGAATCACTTCTTGCGATAAATTTGTTAAATTATTATTATTAAAATAGGGAAAAGATTTCATTTAATATATATATAGGGTCAGGGTCCGACATTATTTTTAAAAACACAGAAATCACTTCAGAACACACTTCTTTATTTTAATTAATTTTGATTTAAACAATTATTAAATAACTAATTATATCGCAAACAACAGTCGGATGACGAATCCCCGCTCCACTGACAACCGCCGCCTTTATACCATCTTTTAGCAGTGGGGCGATCGATGACGTCACGCTCGCTGCACAAGTTGTTTACAAAAACAGATGGCGGCGCCGTCACGGCCATACTGACGAGCATACGTCCTCGTATGCGTTTTCATCAGTTATCTGGGAGCAAAGAAATGATTTGTTCGATCATCCTGACTTGTTTCAGGCATAACTAACTTAATAAACTTAATAAACTTAATAATTTTTAATTAAATAAAATCATATCAAGTCTGGTCCGGTTTACCATAACCCTTCAGATCCTGCTGGTCCGGTTTACCATAACCCTTCAGATCCTGCTGGTCCGGTCAGTTGACCCTTCAGCTGCATTATCCCTTCAGTATTGTACTGGCCCGGATTTAACAAAACCAGATCTCTATAGCAAGCTAGACCGTATTATTTCCCTATAGCAAGCTAGGCCAGATAGGTTCTTATTACTTTATCCTAGACCAGGTGTATATCCCTTTAGGTGATGGTGCTAGACCGGTCCAATGACTTGCTTAAAGAGATCATTGGACCGGTTAAACCTACAATGACTACAAATTAATCTCTGTGATGAACTTCAGCATTGGTTATACCAGTAAAATGTGTGTCTGGCAAAGAACTATCATCAGAACTATCGCGTGACCTTCTTAAGTTTACAAAATTGCTATTACCATCGACAGACATTGTATCGCTACTCAATTCATTATTATTAGTAGGTATAATTACATTATCAGTTTGAGGATTAGTTTCATGAACAAGATCATGGCTTTCACACGCCGTCACGTCATCTTCAGTGTCAAAATTCTCAGAAACTTCTAACAGACCTAACGAACCACGAGGAACTTCACGTAAATTTTCGTGTGCGTATTTGTAGATCCTATTTGAACCATTAATTTGCCTTAGCTCATACCTATCATTTTCGAGGACTGCAGAGATTTTGAAGGGTCCCTTGTATTTTCTATCTAACTTAGTTTGGTGTCGTTCTTCGCTTTTAACAAAGACAAAGCTACCTACAGACAAAGGTTTTACCCTTGCTTTTCCACGGTTGAAACGCAGAGCATCTGATTGAGCTGTTTTTTTATATTGTCAGAGGCATTAGAACGCGCTGTTTCGAGATCTATTCTAATTGGATCGTTGGAATTCGATGATATTCTGGCTATTTCCAAGGAGCTCCCTTGTATGCCAAACATCAATTCTAATGATGTATATCCAGTCACTCTAGCCAATCGTTCCTGCCATGACTTGTCAGAGCTACATTCGACTATGGTAAGTAATCCCTTCAACGTACGCATCACTCGCTCAATCCCTGCCCGTTAGCTCTACTAGACCAAGTTGCGATAAGGTGTAATTCGATATTGTTGCTTTCACAAAACTGCCTAAAATCATGATTATCATAAGAACGCCCGCGATCAGCAATTATTCTTTTCGGAGCACCAAATAAATGTATCGAATCTTTAACTGCATTGATTGCACTAGCGAATTTAGCGTTGTTGTGTGTTTAACGACTCATTTTGTGAAAGCATCAACAATGACAGAACAGTATTCCTTGCGATCGACGGCTGTCTTCTCCACAGAGTCTTCATTTACTTTGAGTTGGTGGAAACCAGAAGCCATATCGATGCTACAGAAGAATCTAGCACCGTTTAATCTATCTATTTGATCACTTATCAACGGAAGAGGGTAACTATCCGCGCGTGTGTTACTGTTGAGTTCCCTATAGTCAACGCATAAACGATCGCTACCATCTTTTTTCTTTACCAGAAGAATGGGGCTCGCAAATGGTGACGTACTTTCCCTAATTATATTCGCGTCTAATAATTCCTGATTTTTTTCATTTACGACATTTAGCTCGGTTGGGGATAGTCTATAAGGTCTCCCATGAAAAGTTTTGAAAGGGTCAATTAATCCTATTTTTAACTCGCCTGTTTCAATCTGTGTGGTAGGTAATTTTTGATTAAAGTTATTGGAATATTTATCAATTATTTTGAATAAACGTTCCCTATCTTTTCCTACAAGATCAGTGTCAATAGTTTGTTTGTCAGAGACGTTTAATACCGTGCAACAGTTTGTATTTTTGGTCTTAGTGAAGGTTAATTCATCATTTTTTAAAGCCACAGACACCCCAGTATCCAAAATGTCACGTCCTAAAAGAACATCATTGCTAAGGTAAGGGTCCGGCATCACGTGGTACATAACTTTAAAAGTAAGGGCCTGAACTTTAGTCTGACACTTAATTTGCAAAGTAGAAATCACCCTACTACCGCCTAACCCCTTAAGCGATACTTGTTCATGAAACCTCTCGCCTTTTAAAGACCTACTATGACACTGTTTGAGAAGGCTACACTCAGAACCTGAATCAAATATAAAAGGTAAATTAATACCACTTATCTGTAAAACTCCGTGAGTAGCCTGGGTACATTCGTTGACCTGCTTGGAGCTTGTAGAAGCGGGACCTGGTGCGCCGTTCTCCTTCTTGTAGCGCATGGGGCAGCCGGACACCACGTGGCCGGGGTCGCCGCACACGTAACAGCTGACGGCAAGTCGGGGGTTGGCTACCGACGGCCGTGGTTGTTCAAACTTCGATGTAACTGGGGAAGGTCTTGAGATAAATCTATTTTTATCACGACACTCGTTACCACGATGCCCTAGTCTTCCACAAAAATGGCAGTTCCCACGAAACGGAGTGACTTTGAATCGTTTTGCATCAGAGAATCTGTAGTCACTGCATCTTCATTTCGACGTTTCAAGTTGAAGCTACGTAGCGTGCGGAACAGTTGATTTTTGTCGTTGATAACCACAGAGTTCAATTCGCGGCGAATTTTGTCGTCACACTGTGATAACACTGATATCGTAAATCCGGTAATGACCTTTTCTGGCATGTTCGAGTCGGGAATTTTTTCTATTAGCGCCCATAGTCTCATGCCGGCCTCGGCTGGGCTCTCCTTTCCGTCAATATGAAACTTCAGAATTTGGTCGAAGTGATCTTGCATCATCATAGGCTTTGAGAATCTTGATACGAGGATCTCCTTAATCGCAGGCCATGATATCTGATTAGTCTGTATTTTGGTCAAACACGTGGCAGCACGTCCCTTGAGTGTATGTGTAAGTGCCAGAATCAAATCGACTCCTTCAAGGTTCTTATTCTTGATTATAAGCTCGCTTAATGTGCACCAATTGACGATGTCTGCTTCTGGCTCGTCGGGGTCGAAATTGATCAGTTTCGGCAATCGTGTTTCAACAGGTTGGCGGTAGTCAGTTGTCAGCGATTTTCTGGAAGATTGCTTCCATTCCGAAGAAAACGCTGCCATTTGTTCCGTAACACTAGAAAGTGGAGGTGGTGGATCCCACTTCTGATATAGGGTCAGGGTCCGACATTATTTTAAAACACAGAAATCACTTCAGAACACACTTCTTTATTTTAATTAATTTTGATTTAAACAATTATTAAATAACTAATTATATCGAAACAACAGACGGATGACGAATCCCGCTCCACTGACAAGCGCCGTCTTTTATACCCTCTTTTAGCAGTGGGCGATCGATGACGTCACGCTGCTGCACAAGTTGTTTACAAAAACAGATGGCGGCGCATCACGGCCATATGACGAGCATACGTCCTCGTATGCGTTTTCATCAGTTAT
>JAGSMT010001269.1:0-14800 GCA_029286875.1 Lamproptera curius | reverse complement strand
AGGATTTGGTTCCGGGGTGGGAGGGATTGGGGTTGGCCCTTACACCCCCAAGTTCGCAACCAACCAAACCCGGGCCCCTTGGGCCATAAAGGAGGGCTCCTCCACCGGGGCCCCCACCTGAAAGGGTTGGGGCCCCGGTGGATGGCGTTGCCGAGGTTTTCCCCCGCCGAGAGGGGCCCGGGACCCTTCGAGGTAGTCAGGTGGGGTTCCCAGGGTGGGGAAGGACCCCTTAGGAACCGGTGAGCCTTTAAATTGGGCGTACCGGCCCGGCCCATGAGGGTTCGGGACGTACTTTGTTAGGGAGACCCCGGTCAAAACCGCCCGTTGGCCCAACCACCCCCAGGGGCGGCGATTTCCCACCGCCAGGGCGCCTGGACCGGGCCCATCCGGTTGTAAACCGGAGGTGGCCTTTGAAAATCCGGGCCCCGCCTTTCCGGGCCCCGGAACCGGTCCACCTGGCGGAGGGCCCATTATGGTTTGCGGGCCGGTCGAACTCCCGAATGGTGGGGAAGTTCCCTCGGGTTTGGTCCCAAGAAGGGCCCATGGAAATTTTGCCTTCCATTTTAACACCCGCCCTGGTGGCAAAAGAGGGCACCTTTCCGGCCAGGTGCCTCCCCAACCCGGAAGGACCCAGTCCCTGTCGCCGCCTGGGACCCCGGGGGTGGGTTGGCCATGGGTTGCATTGGGGCCTCGTTGGGCCGCCCTCCAAGGCGAGGGGGAATAGGGCAATATTGGGGAAGAACCCCGGAGGGTTACCGAATTTGGGCCCGCCATGGCCTGACCCAATCCCGGTTGAGGCGGGGGGCCTGGCTCCTTCGCCCCTGGGCCCAACGCGAAACCTCGCCCTTACTTTCCTGGCGCGAGGGGCGAGGGTTCCGGGGCCTGTTCCCAGCCCCGGGAAGTTTAAGTAAAGGGAGAATTCGCCCTTGGCAAAAGGAGGGAGCTTGGCGAGCCCCAACACCCCCAGGCCCGCCCGCCGTAAACCCGGGTAGTTAGCCCCTGCAAAGGTGGTGGGCCAAAAAAGGAAAGGGTCCCAAATTAAAAACCCAAGAGGGTTGGTTGGTTCCGGGGTGGGGTTGCCGGACTATCCGGCGGTCCCGGCCTGATGGGGCCCGCCCCCCCAGAAATTCCTACCCCGGCGCGGGATAAGGCTCGGGGTGTGCCACCCCTGCCAAAAGGGGGAGGGGAGGAACAAGCCCTTGCTCCCAGGGTGGGAAAGGCGGGCGGGGCCGACCCGCCCTGTAAAATTTCCGCGGGGGAAAAAACACCGGGTCCCAACTTCAACCGGGCCGAGGTTGGGAGCCTGTGGGAGGTTGATTTCCGGGGCCAAAGGTTGGGAAAGGGCAAAGGTAGAAATGGGGGGGGGAATTGCCGGGTAAAGGAAATGGGAAGGGTGGAATCCCTGTTGGGGGGATGGTTGGGACGGTCCCGGGGTGGGCCTGGTTTGTGGCCCGGGCGATCTCCCGGCCCCTTGTTGGGGCCGGGATTACGTTCCCCTGGGGGGGCCGGAGGGCTCCGCCCATTGGCGGGATAAAGAAAGGAAAGACAAATTAAAAAGTTGTGGGGTTGGGGAAAGGGGCGGGTGTAAAGAAGTCCCTTGAAGGGATTACAACCGGGATTTACCGGCCCCCTTGGGAAACCCCGCCCCGGCCTTTTGGGTTGGTCACGGTTGCCCTGCGATGGTGGGGCCCGGGGCCTTTATTCCTAAACTCTGAGGGAATAAAATCCCAAAAAAACGGCCAAAACAAGAAGCAAGGAATGAAAAACCAGCCATTGGCGGGGAAACCGGGAACCCCCGAAATCCCTTTTCGGAAGGATTGGAAAGGAGAGGCGGGACCAGGGGGATTGCTGGCCCTCCGATAATGAAGGGGCGGGGTTTTCCCCAAATTTACAGGAAGGACGAGAGGGGATTAGGCTGGATCAAAGTGAGGTTCCAGGAGGAGGACCGCTGGCGCAAAAAGGGGTTGCGGGCTGAAGAGGAGGGTGAACCTGCCTTCCCCTTCAGAATGAACGCGGCGTTTTCTTGAAACCCCACCCAACAGCCACAGATCCCGGTCCGAGCAGGGCAGCCGCAGGACCCTACCACCGATCTGGTCCTGCTCAAGACAAAGGGAAGGCCCAGAGCCGAGCTGCGGGAAAGGAACCGCACGCCTGGAAGAAAATAGGAAGCTGCCTGTAGGGGCTTAGAGGCCGGGAGGAGGATGCCTTAACGGCGGAGGGATGGGAGATGGCGGCCTGGGAAATCTGGAGATCATCTCCCAGGGTTGCCAAAAACAGGAACCTGAAGGCACGCGGTCCCGGCCCCTAAAAGAGTGCCTTTCCGCCGTAAAAACAGGGGGACGTGGATGAGCCTTTGACCGGCCCGGCCGAGATACGGGCGCCTGGCCGACAAAAAGGCGCTGGTAGGGCGAGAGTAGAGGCCTCGAGGAGGAGGTGGGCGTCCGGGGCCTTGGGAAGGGGAAACCGGGTTGAGGGCAAGAGGGGGGAGATGTCCACGCTGGGGGTCTGCCAACCGGATGTAGAACAAATACCGGCGCCCATCGTGGACATGGTCCCCTTTCAGGGCCCACCAAGACGAAATATCGCTGACCGCCCACGCCGGAGAAGGGTTTGGTCCTCCGGCCCGCCGATAAAAAGGGTGTGGCCCAAAGTTTGCGGCAAAGGGCAGGCCAGCTTGCTGCCCCTTTGTCCCCTGGCCCCTGGCCCCACCCGGCAGCGCCGGGTTACTGGGGCAGGGACCGAGACGCAAAGGATGGGCCCCCGCAAGTCTTCCCCCAAAAAAAGTGCCCAAAAAGGGGAAGAAGAAGGCCCCCGACCAACCCAGGTTGGGTTCCCGGACCAGCGCCAATGGGGCAACGGCGGTTCCCAGGCAGTCCACGGATGGGTGGACGCCGGGGACGCGCCGCAAAACCGCCAAACCGGCGCCGGTCCGTAACCGGCGCGAGGGGCGTAAAAAGGTCTCCTGCCTGTCGGCCAAGGATTGCCGCAGCCGGGGCGCGCTGAGAAAGGGGGTCACGGTATGCCGAATCCTCCAAAGATCCAAAAAATGCAACTGGGGATATTGGCAGATCCGTTCCGCCGGGCAACGGGGGCCCGGATCCCAGGTTCCCGGGGCCGCCAAGGGAAAGGCCAACCAATTGGCTGGGGCCGCCAAATTTTTGGCCCAGGTGGTTACAATCCAGGCCCAAAGGCGGGATTCGCACCGGGCCCGGAGATTGGGTGGAAAAGACGGAGGGGCCGAGGCGGTAAAGGCGGGCAGTGCCCGGTCACCCGAAAAGGGAGATATCCGCCCAGACCGGACGCCCGGGCCGGGGAGTAGGGTGGCCGCCCCGGGTACCAAAAAAATCTGGGGCGCCCGGATCGGGTGGTGGTTGGGGGGTGAAACGTTTGGGGCGCGTCCGAGCCGGGCCGCTTCCGGGCCCCGAAAAGGGGCACGTAGCGGAGCAGTGGCCACGGGCGTCGACCGCAGAAACCTTGCCGCGTGCCAGCCGGGGCCACAAGAGCAGAGGTTGGAGGCCGCGCCCCTGCATCCTGGCGCCGCGGTAACAAACCCGGCCTGGCCGGTTGGGGAGTGCGGCCTGCACCACCAAAACCCGATAGGGAGGGGCGGGGAACAGGGAGGCCCGCCAAGCCAGGTGCCTGCTCAGCGGTTTCGGCCGAGGGGACCAAAGGCCTTCCAACAAAGATGGCCACGCTGGATCCTTTAATAACCGAAACCACTGCGCCAAGGCCCAGGATCTGCCGTTTCAGAGCATGGCGCCAGTGGCCGGGACCAGGTGGGCCGAGTGTCGGGAAACCGCATTGTTCCCCGGAACACCGCCGGGGACCTGTCCGAACTGGGCAGTGGTTCGGGACGTTGGGGGTCCTCAAACCGAGGGATGCGGGAAGGAAAGGTCCAGGCTTTTGCCGGCGCTCTGGGGAGGATATTGTTGTCGTTTGCATACTTTTCCCAACAGATCTCCCGCTTGAGGGTACCTTAGACCAATTGGGTCATTGATCCGTTTCTTCGGACCCTTCCCTGTGCTGGTCGGGGATCTCAACGCCAAATCACCGGCTTGGGTTCACCTGGCGGAGACGCACGGGGGAAGGACACTAGGAGGAGGGCTCCCGGAGGTCGGGCCGGTCCCAAAAGGGGTTCGGTAAATTTAGGTACGAGCCCAGGGCGGGTTCGATCGCCGATGTATCGTTCGGCCAGCCCCGCCCTGGCCTTCGCCGGAATACAGGGCTGAAGGTGGTGACGGGCGTCAGGACCCTGTCGGATCATCGCATCCGACCAGGGTCTCCGCCTCCCCAGATTTCGGCCCCGGCCTGGGACCCGAGGGCGACGGCCCCAGGTGGCGCCTCGGAAGCCCGAAGAGAGCCGCCGGGAAGGCGGGCAATAGTGCAGTCGGGTTTCGCGCCCAATATTGTCGATGGGAGGGGAGGCACAATGGCTCCGGGACGCAAGTCGGCAGGTGTGGTGCGTCGATTGTCCCGGCCAAAACGTTTCCTCTAAACGCCGGGGTAATTGGAATCCCGGCCGCCGCGAAACGGGGAAGAGTGCATCGGGCACGGCGCCAGTCACCCGTTGTCGGGGACGGACGGGCGAGGACCCGGCCCTTGAGGCCGGAATTGGCTCGCCCTTCAGCAGCAAAAGGTACCTTGGGGGGAAAAGGCCGAGGCGATCGCCGGGGCCAAGAGGAGTTGTTTGGGGCGCTTGGGAAAAGTGATCCATGGGGCGGGCCCCCACAAAATGGGTGATGAATAGGCCGGGTCCTTGGGGGCCCCCACTACCGAGAGGGTTGCAGTTTTCGGCCACGCCGAGGCTTTATTCCACAGCGAGAGGAGCCCACGGACCCTTTCGATGGTCCCAAATGGCACGGAGGGAGGCCGGGACCCAAGTTCCGGAAGCGCCAGTCACCCCGGGAGAGTTCGGGCGGCCTCTTTCAAATGAGGGGCAAACGCACCCCCGGGTCCCGATGGCACCCTGGGAAGGCTGGCGTTGGCCCAGGGTGACCCCTGAGCCCGAGTGAGGAAGTGCCCTCTGCCCGTCTGGCCGGGAATACCACAGAGGTGGAAGACAGGCAGACCTTGTCCTCATCCAAAAAGGGAGGGGCGTCCGGCGGATTCGCCCCCGCCTCAGGCCGACCGTGCTGTTGGAACGTGGAAAACCCTTTTGAGGAACCGGGCGGCCCGCATCGTCCAGCACCCGGAGCACGTTTGGTCCAAATCTGGCGGAGGGCAGGTTATTTCCGGGCAAGGGCCGGTCGACCGTCCACGCGGGTGCTGCGGGCGGTCCCTGACGCGGAGGGGTCCCGGTGAGGGTGTTTTGGGGGTGTCACCGACACGCCAACGGCATTCAACAACCCCTGCCCTGGGCCGGCTAAAGGAGGCGGCCCCGATACCCGGGGGTTTCCCCTACCTGCAAAGGGGTGATCGGGGCCACCTTGTCGCATCGACGTTCGAGTTCCCAAAGGAGATGGGCCCCGGACCATCGAGGTAAGTCAGTGGAGTTCCCAGGGGCCGGTGCGGGACCGCCTGTGGAACGGTTGGGTTTTTGGATTTGGGGCCAGGGCGGCAATATCGGGGTGTCGACGTACTTGTTACGCGGACGACACCGTCACCGCCCGTGGCACCAATTTCCGGGGTTGGATTCGCCACCGCCGGGGTCGCCCCCGGAAGGGCATCCGGCGGAGGACTAGGGCGCCGAAAACCGGAGGCCCTTTACTTTTACGGGGCCTCGAACGGGTTTGCGGACGCCCCAACAAGTCGTTTGCGGCCCGCCGACGCGCCGGGGACGATGAAATACTTGGCCCGTCCTAGACCGCCGATGGAGGTTTTCGCCCATTTTGAGCGCCCTGCGCCCAGGAGTGGGAGAGAAGGGGCCCCTCGGCAGACTGCCTCCCCAAATGGAGGACCCAGGCCCTGTCGCCGCCTGGTGGCCGGAGCCGTCGGGTCCATGGTCCCTGGGGACCCGTGGGGACACCCTCCAAAAAGGAGAGGTACTGGCTGTACTAAGGAGAACCCAGAGGGGGGGGATCCGGCCGCATGGGGCTACCGGACCATCTCCGGCGAGGCGGGTGCCTGGGCTGGCCCCGTTCACCCAGACGGCAGGAAACTTCGCGGTTACTTCTTCTTGGGGGGAGGGAGGGTTCCCCGGGGCTTTGCCCCAGCCCCGGAAGAGAGGCAAGGGGCGAGAGAAATTGGGCCCTGAATACAGGGGGGGAGCCGCGGCCCCAGCGCCGGGCCGTCAAACAAAAGAAGCCCGCCCCGTTCCAAGTGGTAAAGGAGGACATGGTTTTAACGTTCCGCGCGACGGGCCTCCCGGGACAGGCTGTTTGGAGGTACCCAAAGGTGGGCCGGTAGGAGCCCACAGAGGAGTGCCCAACCCACCGTGGGCGTATGGCCGAAGAGACGGCCCAGCACGCGCCTGGAAGAGGCCCAGCCCCGAAAACGCCGAGGGCTGCGTAGGGCCGGGGCAGGACCTTCGCTTCCTGCCGTAGAGCAGGATGCTGAGGAGCGAAAGGTCGGGGGCGCCGTCCCTTGCTTTCCGGGGACGTGATGGCCCGGAAGGAGGCCGGAAAGGGGACAGGGAGGGTGGAGTTCCTGGCTATCCCCGCAGAAGAAGGCCAGGGCGCCGAAGAGGGCACGCGCAAACCTTCCCCTGACATTGAGCCCCTGGGCGGCCGGGCAAGAGGGGTGCCCGCCGCCCGAGAAGGGGCTCAAGAGGGAGCGCCTGGCGCTTTCCGGGCGTTTAAAGCGAGCCCGGGTGGGTCCCAACACACCCGGAGAAGGAGGCCCGGAGGGCCACGTCCGGCCGGGTCGCCTGAAGACTGTAACGGCCCGGCCCCCGGCTAAGGGGCCAAAGAGAAAAGGAAAAACCGTTGGGTTTTTAGTGGGAATACCGGGCCGCCCATTTGCCCTGGGGAGTTTTATCCCTGCTGCCCCTCATTTAATTTGGGGAAATCTGCCGGATTTTTCCAACCAAAAAAAAAAAATTAAGGGTTAGGTTAGGTTAAAGAAGAAGTTTAGGAAGGAAAGAAAGGGTTAGGTTTAAGTTAGGGTTAAGGTTAGGTTAGGTTAGGTTAGGTTGTTAAGGGTTGTTAGGTTAGGTTAGGTTAGGTTAGGCTAGGTTAGGCCCCGGGGGAGTTGCCAGACCCCATCTGGCGCGTCCCCAGGGCCGGAAGGGGACGCCCCCAGATTATGGGGGGGGTACCCGGCTTCCCGGCCCACAGAAACTGACAGGGGGCAATCTCTTGGGCCCGTTAAAGGGGTGGACATGGGAGGAGCAGCCTCTCCCAGAGGAGGCCTTTGTTGGCGGGTTTAGACCTCTCCCCTGACCCCTTTGTTAAGAGGGAACACGGGATGCGAGTTGGTTCACCCTCATGAGGCCGAGCCCCCCGAGCGTGATGTATGAAAAGAAGGGGCAAAGAAAAAGGTAAGAATGCGTGGGGGGGAAAAGGGAAAAGTGGAGATGGTTGAATGGAAGTCCCCGAAGGACGGTGATTCGGTTCGGGTATTGATCCTTTGTTGAAACCGGGCGATCTCGGCCGTGTGGTTACCGGTCTCGGCGGCCTGCGGGCTGAGGGTCCCGCCTTTCATTGGCCGGACCGCGAGGAACAAACCCCTCTAAAAACCGTTGATCCGGCGGGTTACGGGCGTCGGGAAAGGGTGCAAAGAGCGGCTTGAACGATACACCAGCCATTAGCGCCCACCCTTGGGAAACTTCCCGGCCCCCAGCGTATTTAGGGTTACCGGTGCCATATGGTCCCCTGGGCCCGGGACCCCATTACCTAATATTCGTGGGATTTGATATGGAAATTCAAACATTAACAAAAACAAGAAATTGGATCAACAAAAAATGAAAATTGGGAGAAAACGGACACCGGAACACATTTGGAAGGCTGTTTGTTGGGAGAGGCGCGGGACCAGGTGAGGGCCGGCCCTCCGATGGTGAAGGCCGGGAAGCCCCCAAATTTTTCCGGAAAGGGCCAAGGGAGGAACGGCCGGACCAGGAGCGAGTCGTCCAGTGAGGGAACCAGCCGGGCCCCAAAAAATTTGTAGGGCAGGAAGAAGAGAGACCTTTTGTCTCCCTTTTGTTGCGGGACGAACCGGGCGTTTTTGAAACGCCCTTTACCGCACAGCCGCAAGATCGCGGGTCAAGAGGGGCAAGCCAGCAGGGAAACCTTACCCGACCAGTCCTGCTGGCAAAAAGAGGAAGGCCCAAAGGCAGCAGAGCGTGCGGAAAAAGACCGCACGCCCTGAAGAGATTGTAGAGGCCGTCGGGGAGAGAGAGGCCGGGAGGAGGATGCCTTAACGGCGGAGGATGGAAGGAGATGGCGCCCAGAAACCGACATCATCTCCCAGGGTTACGAGATCCGGAACCTTAAGGGCACTTACGGCGTGCCCTTAAAGACGCCCTCCGCCGTAAAAACAGGCGGATATCATCAGGTTCCCACTTTGCCGAGACTGGAAGTAACCGGGCTGACAAAAAAGGCGTTGGAAGGAGAGTGAGGCTCGAGGAGGAGGGCGGCGTCTAAGGCCGCCAGGAGAAGGGAGAACCGGCAGCTAAACCGGGTGAGGGGCGATGTCCAGTTGAGGGGACCCCAACCGACGTCGGAAAAACACGGCGCCTCATCGGAATGGGGGTCGGCAGGCCAGGGTTCACCCGCGACGAATCGGGGTGGACCGCCCGCCGCCGGAAAAGCGGTTTTCTCCTCCGCTGGGCCGATAAACGGCCCCGGACATTTGCGGGAGTCGTAAGGCCCGCTGTTCCTTGCTCCCCTGGCCGCCCCAACCGCGCAACAGCGGCGGGGCGGAAAGGCCCTCGGAAGCCAAAAAGCGCTCCCATGATGGGGGATTCTCCTTCCAACCCGTCCCAGAAAGGGGAAAAGGGAAAGGAAAACGGGGCGGGCCCCGGACCAACCCAGGTTAAAGCCGGACCAGCGCCACGCAAAAGGGCAAAGAAGTCGGCGGCCAGAAGGCCCCGGATGGGTGGACTTGGGCGTTGCCAAAACCCTGCCGGCCGGGTCCCAAAGAGACGAAGGGGAAAGAGGATGCCAAAATTTAAAGGGCCCTACCTCTTCCTTTGTAGTAATAAAGCTGCAATGGGCGCGGAAAAAAGGCACTTTATTCTGGCATCCCAGGGGAGGCGAAGAAAACATATAAGAAGGATATTAAATTGACGGGGCTTCCGTTCCGCCATGCGGCAACCGGGGCCCGAACCTTCGTTCCGGGGCCGCCGGGGGTGGCCGCCAACTAACCTGGGGAAAGCTTTCGCCCAAGGGTCCTGAGGTAATTATATCCAGGCCCGGAAAAGTGCGCAGATCTTCGCATCCGGCCCGACGATTCTTGTAGATAAGACGGAGGGGCTGAGGCAGCGAAAAGGCAGCTGCCCGGTACCTGTTAAAGTTTGAGAAATCCGCCAAGACCGCAGGGTCTTTGGTGGAGTAGTGGTGACGCCCCGGGCAGCCACGGAAAAAAAATTATTGATGGGGGGTTCCTGATCGGGTGGTTCTGGAAAACTGCTTTTGGGGCGTCCGATGCGCCGCTTCCACCGTTTTGAAAATCGGGCACGAATGAAGCCATACGGGCGTCGACCGCAGCAAAGTTTGCCAACCGGCGGGGCCAGTCCACCAAAGCAGAGGTTCCAGGCCGCGCCGCACGGTCCTGTGCGCGGCCAAAACCGGCTGGCCTGTTGGGCAAAGTGGGCCTGCACCACCAAACCCGAACAGGGGGGGGGAGGGAGGGGGGCCTGGGCTTGGGCTGGGTCCCGCCCAGTTTTCCGGGGAAGAGGGACTAAAATGGCCCCAATAAAGATGGCCACGCTGAGATCCTGCAGAAATCTGAACCCGCGCCAGAGCTCAAGATCTCTTTTTCAGAGCATGGCGCAGTGGTTTGAACCGGTGGGGCCGAAAGTGTCGGAAACTGTATTACGTTCCCCGGCAAAACTGGGGGACTGTCCGACACTGGTGGCAGTGGTTTGGGATTTCCGGGGTCCCCTTTAATTGGTGGACGGAAGAAAGGTGCCGGTTTCCTTTTGGCGCTCGTTGGGAGATATTGTGGTTGTTTCAGCCATTTTTCTCCAACAGATCTCCTTTCGCCGACTTGGGGGCTACCCTAGACCGATCAATACTGATCCGTTTTACGGACCCTTCCCTGTGCTGGTCGCGGGGGATCTCAAGCCAAAACGGTTTGGGGTTCACCTGGGCAATTTAACGGGGAAGGAATGGAGGAGGGCCCTGGAGGTCGGGCTGTCGGTCCAAAACAGGGGCCCGGAAACACGTGTGTAAGCCCGGCGGCCGATCGTTGAGGGTCTCTTGCCAGCCCCCCCCGGGCTCGGCCGAAACAGGGCTGGAAGGTGTTGAGGGCGTCGAGACCCCGTTTGGATCATCGTTACATCCGATTCAGGGCCCCGCCCATCCCGGCGGCTCGGCCCCGGCCGGACCTGAGGGACGAGGCCCCCAGGTGGCGCCTCAAGCCTGGACCGAGGAGCTGGAAGGAGGGGCAATAGTGCAGCGGGTTTCTTGCGCCCGATATTGTTGGATGTGGGAGGGGAGGAAACGGGACGGGCCGTCACAGGGGTGACGCGTCGATGCCCGGGCCAAAGTCTCCCTCCCAAACGCCGGGTGTACGTGGAATCCTGAAATCGCTGCGGTTGGCGTGGAGCCGGTATTTCGCGGCGGCCAGTAACCCGGTTGTCGGGGGTCGAGGCGGGAGACCCGGGCCCTGGAGGGCCTGGTTTCCGCCCTTTCCGCAAAAAGTTGGGCTCTGTGGGAATGCCGCCAGGAGGACTGTTGGCGGCGGCCAGAAAAGGACCATTGGGGGCGGGCCCTAAAATGGGTAATGAACAGGTTTCGTCCTTGGGCCCCCCTCAAAGAGAGTCTAGCGCCGAGATGGAGGGCGGCGATCGCCGAGGCTTTTTTCCCACAGGGAGACAGGCACCTTCTGGGATTCCCAGGTGGATGGATGATTGACCCAGTCCCGGAAGCGCCAGAAGTCAGCCCGGGAGAGCCCGGCGCAGCTCCTTTCTAAAATGAGGGGCAAACGACCGCCCCGGGTCCCGAGGATGGATTCCTGGGAGCGGGCTGGCGCGGGTTTGGGGGCCCTGAGTTCGGGAGTGAGGACGATGTTTGGCCCGTCTGGCTCAAGCCTTGTAAAGGGGAGGGGAAGAAGGGCAACCTTGTCCTCATCCAAAGGGAAAGGGCGTCCGGCGGACCTGCCCTCCGCCTACGGGGCCGACCGTGCTGTTGGACGAGGGGAAAACCTTTGGAGAATCGTGGCGGCCCGCACGTCCAGACCCGGAGCACCGTTTGGTCCAAATCTGGCGGAGTGGCGGCCCGCAAGGGGCCGGTCGGACTGTCCACGCGGTGCTGCGGGGTCAGGGTCCCTGACGCAGGATTGGGTGTCTCGGGAGGGGGTTTTGGCGGTGTCACCGACACGCCAACGCACCCAACACCTTCCCTGGCCTGTAAAGGGGAAGGCGCCTGAAACGGGGTGCCCCTACCCGCAAAGGGTGATCGGGGCCACCTGTTTCCATCGACGTGTCGGAGCCCCAAAGGAGATGGGCCCGGACCACCGAGGGTAAGTCAGTGGGAGTTCCCCCAGGGGTCGGTGTTGGGACCGCTTCTGTGGGAACGTTGGTTTTGACCGGCGGGCCTATCGAGGGTGCCGAGTTATTTTGTTAAAGCGGCGGACCCCGTCACCGCCCGTGGCACCAATTTTCGGGGCTGCGATTTCCCCACCGCCGGGTCGCCTGGCCATTGGGCACCTGGCCGGGGGATTAGAGGTGGGCTTAAAAACCGAGGCCCCTTTACTTTTTACGGGCCTCGAACGGGCCACCCCGGGACGCCCACAAATTGTTTGGGGTCCGCGTCGACCCGTCAAGCCGACGAGAAGGTATCTGGCCCAGTCTCCAGACCGCCGATGGAAGTTTTTGGCCCATTTTGAGGCGCCTGCGCCCAGAGTGGCGAGAAGCGGCAGCCCGGCAGACTGCTCCCAAAACCGGAGGACCCCAGCCCTGTCGCCCCGCGCCGGAGTCGTCAGGTCCATGGTCCTGAGGGGACCTGGCGTGGCCGACACCTCCAAAAAGGAGAGCACGGGCAGTGCTGGAAGAGAACTTCGAGGGTGTTGGCAACCGCCGAGGGGTTACCGGACCATCTCCGGCGAGGCGGCGTGCCTGATGGCTGGCCTCCGCCCTGGGGACCTGACGCGAAATCCTCGCGCCACTCTTTCTGGCGCGAGGAGGCGAGGGTCTCGGGGCCCAGGCCACCCCAGAAGAGAACAAGGGGGCGCAAGACCTTGCGCCCCGGCAAAATACAGGGGGGAGTTGCGGCTGAACCCCAGCGCCGGGCCGTCATGGAAGGAAGCCAACGCCCCTTATTAAAGGGTGGTGGCTAGGAAAGAGGACACGGTTCCCTTAAATTGGGCGCGAGCAGGTTCCTCCGGGACACGGCTGTTTCGGAGGCCCCGGTGGGGTTGGTGGGGCCCCAGAGGAGTGGCCACCCACCGGCGGCGGCTGAAGGGGAGGGCCCCCAACACGCGCTGGAAGAGTGCCCTTAGTTTGGGCCGGAGGGCCGGAGCCGCGTAGGTAGGGGCACGACCTTTCGCCCTGCCGTAGTCCGGCGGATGCCAAGAGCGAAAGGTGGGGCGCCGTCCTTGCTTTTTGCGAGGACGTGATGGCCCCGGAAGGGAGGCCGGAAAGGGAGGGGGCCAGAGCGCCCCTATCCCGGGCAAGAAGGCCAGGGCGCCGAAGAGTGGCGGGCGCGCGCAACCTTCCCCCGAATTGGAGGCCCCCGGCCGGCAAGAGGGTGCCCCCGCCCAGAGAAGGGGGTTTCAAGAGGGAAAGCGCCGGTTTGTTCCGACGGCGCCTGGGGTGACGTTCCGGGTGTCCCCACACCTGGAGAGAAGAGGCCTGAGAGGGCCAGTCGCGCCGGGGTCGCTGGAAGACTGCACGGTGCCTGGGCCCCGGCTACAAAGGAACAAGAGAAAGGAAAACCGTTGGTTTTTAGTGGGGTACCGCCTCCATCTTGGTCCGGGAGTTCCCACATATCCCCGCCGCCCCTCAACTTTGGCGGCGGGGAACCGTAAGCCGGATTTTCCAAACGGGCAAAAAAAGGAAGGAAGGGAAGAAGTTAGGTTAGGTTAGGTTGGGTTTAAAGTTAGGTTAGGTTGGTTAGGGTTAGGTTAGGTTAGGTTTTAGGGTTAGGGTTAAATTAGGGTTAGTTGGAGGTTAGGTTAGGCTTAGGGGCCACGGGACCACTCCCGGCGAGGCGGCGTGCCTGGGATGGCTGGCCATTTGCCCCGGGACCCAGACGGAAAACCCCCGTACTTTTCTTCCTGGCTGAGGAGGGGAGGTCTCGGGCCGCAGGCCAGCCCCAGAGGAGGAGGGGGCAGAGATGAATTGCCCCTTTGAATAACAGGAAAGTGCGGCTGGAGCACCCCGGCCGGCCGTCAAACCCCATAGATACGCCCCGTTCCAAAGTGGTGGCCAGAAAAGGGTCCTTGAACATTCCGGGCGCGAGCAGGTTCCCTGGGCCAATGGCCGTTTCCGGGAGGTACTCCAGTGCCGGGCCGGTAGGGAGCCCACAGAGGAGTGCCAATTACTGTTGGGCTAAAAAGAGACGGGCCCAACATGCGCTGGAAAGAGTGCCCAGCCTGGGTCGAGCAAACGCCGAGAGCCGCGGAGTCAGGGAGACCTTTCGCTTCCCTGCTGTAGTACGCAGGATGCCAGAGAGCGAAAGGCTGGGGCGCCGTCCTTGCTTGCGAGGACGGGATGGCCCGAAGGAGGGCTGCGGAAAGGGCCAGGAGGCCGAGAGCGCCCGGCTATCCGGCAGAAGAAGGCCAGGGCGCCGGGGAAGGGCGGCGCGCGCAACCTTTCCCCGAATGGAGGCCCCCGGCTGGCAAGAGGGTGCCCCGCCGCCCGAGGGCCCGGAGGAGCGCCGGTGTTTGTTCCGGCACGGCGCCCAGTGACGTTCCGGGTGTCCCAACCACCCGGGAGAAGAGCCTGAGAGGGCCACGTCGCGCGGGGTTTGGGACGTGACGGCCCGCGGCCCCGGCAAGGACTAGAGAAAGGAACAACGTTTTTTTTAGTGGGATACCGGCCCCATCTTGGCCGGGGAGCCCAAATCCCGTGTCCTCACCGGGGGGAACGTAAGCTGATTTTTTCCAAAAAAAAAAAAAAAAAAAAAAAGGAGGAGGGGAGGGTAGGAGGGGTTAGGAGGGGAGGAGGTTAGGTTGGGTTGTAAAGGGAGGTTAGGAGGAAAGGTTTTTTTTTTTTTTTTGATCTACCTAAAAATCGGAGACTTTATTTTTTTTTCTTTCATGGCCTCCAGTTATTCCTCCCACTTTATGTGATACTATCTTTCTTTTATTCATCCTCATTATTACTTTCCTGGGTGGATTCCCAGCTATCTTATTATTCTAAATTCTATCTTTATTTTATTTTCTTTACTTTTCGGGTAATAAATTAACACAAACAACATCGAACATGGGTGGTTTTGTTCGCTTTTTCTTTTTAAAATTCAAAAAATAAATCTTGGAGCATTAGTTTTTTTATATGATTATTTTTTAATTAAATTTTTATTATCTTAAGTTTTACTAATATATTTTTAACTATTTACTTAATTCTAATTAAGTTTACAATTTATTCCTTTTTTTAAAATTTTTTAATACCCTTTTATCTAAAATTAATTTTTAATATATTACTTAATTCTCAATAACTGTTTTTAATCAATTTTCGGGTTGTTTTCTTTTAAAACCTAACATCTTTTAATTAAAAATTTTTTTTTTTATAATTTAAATTTTCTTTCCTACTTTGATT
>JAGSMT010001268.1:0-16030 GCA_029286875.1 Lamproptera curius | reverse complement strand
ATTCCAAATATTCATTTATTCATTCATTCAATCATTCATTCATTCGGTTATTCATTAATTCATTTGTTTATTCATTCATTCAGCCATTCACTCATTCATTCGTTCATTCATTCATTCATTCATTCGTTCATTCAATTATCCATTTATTCATTCATTCGTTCATTCATTCATTCAGTCATTCGTTCGTTCATTCATTTATTCAATTATTCAATCATTCATTCATTCATTCATTTATTCATTCATTCAATCGTTCGTTCATTCATTCATTCTTTCATTCATTCAATCGTTCGTTCATTCAATCGTTCGTTCATTCATTCATTCTTTCATTCATTCATTTGTTAAATATTCATTCATTCATTCTTCGTTCACATGTTCACCATTCATTCATTTGTTCATTTGTTAATTTATTCATTCCTTTGTCCATTCATTCATTTAGTCATTCATTCATTCGTTCGTTCATTCATTCATTCAATCGTTCACTTGTTTAATCATTCATTCGTTATGAACATTCATTCGTTCATTCATTTTTAAATCATTTTTAAACCATTCATTATTTCATTCGTTTACTTGTTCAATCATTCATTCATTCATTCATTCATTCATTTGTTTTTTCATACATTTATTCATTTATTTATTTATTCATTCATCGTTCGTTCATTAATTTATCCAGTCCTTAATTCATTCGTTCATTCATTCATTCATTCGTTCATTTGTTCAATCATTCATTCATTCATTCGTTTGTTCGTTCATTCATTCATTTGTTCGTTCGTTCATTCATTCATACGTTCGTTCATTCATTTATCCAGTCAATAATTCGTTCGTTCATTAATTCTTTCATTTATTCATTTGTTAAATCATTCATTCATTCGTTCTTTCATTCATTCATTTATTTATTGTTTCGTTCATTCATTCATTCATTCGTTCACTTGTTTAATTATTCATTCGTTCATTCATCCATTCATTCGTTCGTTCATTCGTTCATTCAATTGTTCAATAATTCATTCAATCATTCATTTATTCATTCATTCAATCGTTCGTTCATTCATTAATTCATTCATTCATTTATTCGTTCATTAATTCATTCATTCATTCATTCATTCATTAGTTCACTTGTTCAATCATTCATTCATTCATTCATTCATTCATTCGTTCATTCATTCATTCATTCATTCATTCTATCGTTCGTTCATTCATTCATTCATTCATTCATTCATTCATTCATTCATTCATTCATTCATTCATTCATTCATTCATTCGTTCGTTCATTCATTCGTTCGTGCATTCGTTCATTCAATTGTTCAATAGTTCGACATTCATTCATTCATTCATTCATTCGTTCACTTGTTCAATCATTCATTCGTTCATTTGTTAATTCATTCATTCGCTTCATTCATTCATTCATTCATTCATTCGTTCACTTGTTCAATCATTCATTCGTTCATTTGTTAATTCATTCATTCGTTCATTCATTCATTCATTCATTCATTCATTCATTCATTCATTCATTCATTCATTCATTCATTCATTCATTCATTCTATTCATTCATTCATTCATTCATTCATTCATTCATTCATTCATTCATTCATTCATTCACATGTTCACTCATTCATTCATTTGTTCATTTGTTAATTCATTCATTCCTTTGTCCATTCATTCATTCAGTCATTCACTTGTTCAATCATTCATTCGTTCATTCATTCATTCAATTATCCATTTATTCATTCATTCGTTAATTCATTCATTCAATTGTTCAATCATTCATTCATATATTCATCCGTTAGTTTATTCATTCATTCCTTTGTCCATTCATTCATTCATTCCTTCGTCCATTCATTCATTCATTCAGTCATTCATTCATTCATTCATTCATTCATTCGTTCGTTCTTTCATATATTCATTTATTTATTCATTCATTCATTCGTTCGTTCATTCATTCATTCATTCATTCATTCATTCGTTCATTCATTCGTTCATACATTCATTCATGAATGAATGAATAATTGAACAAGTGAACGAATGAATGAATGAATGATCGAACTAATAAATGAATGAATGAATGAATGAACGAATGAATAAATGGATAATTAAATGAACAAATGAATGAATAAATGAATGACCGATTGAATGATTGAACGAGTATACGAATGAATAAATGAATAAATGAATGAGCACCTCAAAGATTACAGGGTTAATAAATTAACTTAATAAAAGAGAAATTTGAACAGAATGGAAATGGCACAACCTCGTTTGACATAGGTTAAACCATATTGAAAATTGTATTTAAATAAGTTTCCTCTTAAAGGGGGTTGTATCTTTTCTTTGTATGACAATAATGCGCGCTAGACACGTATTTCACTTATTTAGCATCTAATGCAGATAGCTTAGTAAAATATTAATAATAAAGTCTCAGTTCAATCTCAGCCCTCATGTGAGGTGCTCGTTCTTATAAAATTACTAAATCCTTTTACTAAATCAATTAATTAAATACTATTGTATAATTTTAATTCTAATTCTAAATATAAAACTTTGCAGCTAAACAGTTTCTTTTTTTTTTAAAACGTGAACTCCAGAAAGCCGTATAACAGAACGAATGAATGAATGAATGATTGAATAAATGAATGAATGAATGAATAAATGAATGAATGAACGAACGTTTGAATGAATGAATGAATGCATGATTTAATAAATGAATGAATGAATGAACGAATGAATGAATAAATGGATAATTGAATGAATGAATGAATGACTGCATGAATGAACGAATGAATGATTGAACAAGTGAACGAATGAATGAATGAACGAACGAATGAATGAATAAATAAATGAATAATTGAATAAACGAATGAATGAATGAATAAATGAACGAATGAACGAACGAATGAATAAATGACTGAATAAATGAATAAATGAATAATTGAACAAACGAACAAGTGAACGAATGAATGAATGAATGAATGAACGAACGAATGAATGAATAAATGAATGAATAATTGAATAAACGAATGAATGAATGAATAAATGAACGAATGAACGAACGAATGAATAAATGACTGAATGAATGAATAAATGAATAATTGAACAAACGAACAAGTGAACGAATGAATGAATGAATGAATGAATGAATGAACGAACGAATGAATGAATAAATGAATGAATAATTGAATAAACGAATGAATGAATGAACGAACGAATGGATGAATGAACGAACGAACAAATAAATTATTGAACAAATAAATGAATGAATAACAAGAGAGTGTTTATGACTTAACAAACGACACCACTTTCGACTTAAAAAGTTGTGGTTTGAACTGTTGGCGTAGCAGGTTGTTCTATGAGTACCCTCTAATTTTTTGAAACTATGTAAACTGTATAGTTTCTTTGTTTTGTTTTGAAACTTAACAACAGTTGTTTGGTTTCAATGATGTCGATATTACCAATTTAAAAACTAGGTAGATTAAAGAGATAGGTTACGTCAGCCCGGCAGGCGCCACTGTATCTAAAACTCCCTTTTGACCTGACGCCTGAACAGAAAATATTACAATATCCTAATGTTAGATAAGTAACCTAAGTCGGAATGTTATTTCCAATGCGGGTTCTCAGAAAAAAGGAGTCTCGATGTTGAAGTTTTGTCACTCTACGACCGAGTGTAAAGACGGAAAATAGCGGTACTGGAATATACTGTAAGCCGTCGCCCGGAACGAAACTCTGCTTGTGTGATGAGTTGTGCATCTGTGATAATGTGAGTTAAGTGGTATAAGGCAGTATTGCGCATCGACTCATCCCGTACGAGACATCTGGTGACATTTGTCGGGGCCACGTAAGCCGTTTCAACGTTTTTAATTATAAGAGATGTTCAGTTCATGTCATTACGTAAATTTTTTGGAATTCTATTTGAGACTGCTAAAAATAACTAACAGTTTGTTTATTTTTATAACTAATAAAAAATTAAATAAGCATTTAATGATTACAATTTCTTTATTGTATATTTTAAAAGCTAACACGCACGAAAGTTGTCTTTCACAAAAAACACAAATAAACAAAAATGTACATTTTTTTTATATAACTAGATAAATAACGTACAAAAAAAATGATTATGTTTAAAGGTTGACGTAACACATATTATTTGCAACTTGTTCATTACACATTTTTTACATATACAACATTACCTTATTATAATTACATCTAGATATAAAATTTCACATTTATAGGGAAATATGTTTTTTTACACAGCCTTACAACTAAACAATGCCTTACGGAAACAAAGTTCAGTTCAGTTCTTTGGCTTGATGGCGTTTCCTTGTAGATTTCGCCAACGTCAAGTTTTTCGATTAGACTCTGCTATATGTAACAGGCTTCGTAAATCAACAAGGTCACAGTTAACAACTAAGAATTGATTATGGGTACGGAAACAAAATCGGTAAACTATAGCCAACCATAACATTAACTTCAAACCAAATTACATAATAGGTGCCAAGTAAATTTGCAAAATAAAGGATTCTATTGTAAAAAACATCTTTAAAAACTCGATAATCTCTGATTTGATTGGATTATTTCAATTTGTTTTCCTCTATAGCCATTGTGGTGCAATTTTTCTTTCTGTGAACGTTTCATTTTTCCTACAAAATCTTTGTGACCATAGTTTGAACGTAACCTGAAATAAGAGGTATGCTTTAATTACTTAAAAGACAAAGACACAGGTTCATTCTTGCGGGGCAACATGTTTGCGTTATCCTTATTTTCTGGTTGATTAGGGCTATACACAAATTACCCAATTGTCTCTAAAGTAAGATTATCCATGCGCCGGAAGGGCCTGTAAAAAGTCGGTCCAAGTTGTCAAGACCATGTTTGGCAGTCGTTTTGAGACATCAATACCGTCAGATCCACTAACATCCATTCATCTAATTCAGTTTATCTTTTGGGTTGTGGATGGCAGTAGCCCTACATTAGAACTGTAAATAAGGTGATACCATATGGATTAAGAGCCAACCTGAAATTGACTTACTGGGATAGAAATAAACTAAGATAATAAGACGGGCGGCCCTAGAATAACGATAAAAATCGCTAGACGGTAGAATATATTAAAAGATATACAGCAGAAAATACGAAACTTTAATGTAAGTGAATTCTAACCTTTGCATATGCTGTGACAATGTTTATTGTATTACATTTAGTTTACTTTTCAATATTTTTACTATTGGATTCAATGAATGGTAGTATAAGTCCTTGAATAATGGATAATAATCGTTTCTTGGCATAGAACCTTCTCAAATCGACCGCTTCAATTTTTAATATCGTATCAGAAATTTCCTTTATTTGTATCATCATCATCATCAGCAGCCTTAATCCGTCTACCGATGGTCATTGGCCTTTTTTAATGACCGGCAAAAAGGCCGATCCTTTGCTACTCGCTGCTAACTTGAACCGGCTACTACACGGAGATCGGTATACCACCTGGTCGGGGTTACTGCCAACGCTTAGACTTCCCAAACGCGGCCTCCACTCCAGAACATTGTTAGTCCCCACCAGTCCCTCTATGTGACCTTTATTTAACGTTTAACAAAAATAGATTTTAGTATGCACAAAAGTCTTAATTTTCAAATTAGGTCTATATCCTTTTGTAATATTTCTATAAGTGTTAGCACAACACCAGCCCGCGAATATGGATTGCTTCGTATAGTGTGTGCGCCTCGTTGCGCTGCAGCACACTATGCGGAGCAAGTCCAAACATGCGACCTCGTTGTCCGAGAAAAGCCGGGGTCGATAAGCGACGCTTGCATGCCTCGCATGTCGGCCTTGGTGAGGCTCCCGGGGTTGTCCGTGTAAAAGCGGATGGCCTCAGGCGCCCTCTTGCGACAACGATGCTGTTTGTTGCGTTGTAATTTATATGACGACGTAAACAAGTTAGCTACCAGAGAGCCGCAAGTACGGACAGTGCCCGGGGGGACTGTGTGCCCCCTGCGTTGCAACTCGGGTCATAGGGATAACCCCCGATACCCGCACCTGCACCTGCTTTGTCACCAAGGCAGTGTGTAGACGACCCTCACGCCACGCCACTACGTATAAGAGTCGTCCGCGCCGCAGTGTTTTTCAATCTACCCACCAAGTTGATGAGAAGAGTTCCCAGGACACCGCGCAGGCCGACGAGAGTACTATCGCCCCTTTTCGTGAGAAAAGGGGTTGTTAGTACAAGCACCAGCCGATGCTAATGAATTGGCCATTCATTCAATCATTCATTCGTTCGTTCATTCATTCATTCATTCGTTCACATGTTCACTCATTCATTCATTTGTTCATTTGTTAATTCATTCATTCCTTTGTCCATTCATTCATTCAGTCATTCACTTGTTCAATCATTCATTCGTTCATTCATTCATTCATTCATTCATTTAGTCAATCGTTCTTTCGTTCGTTCGTTTGTTCATTTATTCATCCATTCATTCATTCATTCATTTGTTTATTTATTCATTCATTAAATCGTTCGTTCATTTATTCTTTCATTTATTCATTTGTTAAATCATTCATTCATTCGTTCATTCATTCATTTATTTATTGTTTCGTTCATTCATTCATTCATTCGTTCGTTCATTCGTTCATTCAATTGTTCAATAATTCATTCAATCATTCATTTATTCATTCATTTATTCATTCATTCAATCGTTCGTTCATTCATTAATTCGTTCATTTATTTATTCGTTCATTAATTCATTCATTCATTGATTCGTTCATAAATTCATTCATTCATTTATTCGTTCATTCAGTCATTTAGTCTATTTAGTCATTCATTCATTTATTTGTTCAATATTTCATTCGTTCATTCGTTCATTCATTCATTCATTCGGTTATTCATTAATTTATTTGTTTATTCATTTATTCATTCATTTAGTCATTCAGACATTCACTCATTCATTCATTCATTCAATCGTTCGTTCATTCATTCATTCTTTCATTTATTCATTTGTTAATTCATTCATTCATTCATTTATTCATTTATTCAATCTTTCCTTCTGAATTCAGTCATACATTCATTTATTCATTCGTTCACGTGTTCAATCATTTATTCAACGATTCGTTCGTTCATTCATTCATTCATTCGTTTACTTATTCAATCATTCATTCATCCATATATTCATTCATTCATTTGTTAAATCATGCATTCATTCATTCATTCAGTCAGTTATTTATTCATGTATTCGTTTATTTGTTCAATCAATCATTCATTCATTCATTTATTCATTCGTTCGTTCATTCATTTATTCATTCATTCATTCGTTCACTTGTTCAATCATTTTCGTTCATTCATTCATTCAATTATATTTTTTTCATTATTCTTAATTTTCATTCAGTCATTTTATTTCATTTTCATTCATTCATTTGTTTTTTATTCACATTCCTTTGTCCATTCATTTTCATTCCTTCTCCATTCATTCATTCATCATTCATTCATTCATTCCTCTTCTTCATTCCTTCGTCATTATTTATTCATTATTCTTCATTCTTCTTCATTCATTCATTCTTTCCTTGTTCCCTTTTCTTTTTCAATTATTCATTCATTCATCCATTCATCATTCTCCATTCTTTCATTTTTTATTCATTCGTTCACTTGTACAATTATTCATTCTTCATTCATTTTAAATATTTTTCCATTCATTTTCATTCTTTTTGTTCAATCATTCATTCATTTTTATTCATTCCTTCAATCTTCTTCATTAAATTCCATTTTGTTCTTCTTCATTTATTCAACTTCGTTCATTCATTCATTCTTCATTAATTCGTTTCATTCATTCATTCTTTAATTTTTTTTAAATCATTCCTCTTTCAATTTTCCTTCGTTCATTCATTCATTCATTTATTCATTCAATAAAATTCGTTCATTATTCATTCATTCATTTCCCGTTCATTCATTCATTCAATTCTTAATAATTGTTCAAATTTTCATTCTTCATTATTCATTCATTCATTCATTGATTCACTTTCATTATTCAATCTTCGTTCGTTATTCTTTTCATTCATTCAATCTCCATTTTATTCATTTATTCGTTCATTCATTCATTCCATTCAATCTTCGTTCATTCATTTATTTGTTCGTTCTTCATTCATTCATTTTTAAATCTTCAAGAATTGGAACACAACCAATTAGTTTTTAAATATTTTGGGGGGCCACTGTCTATTTCTTTATGGATCTCATGACGTTGAATAGCCCCCTTATGCTTGCCTTTAATTAAATAAAACAAGATGGTTCTCATTAATTTTTTTTATCTAAATCCTACATGGTAGCAATGTTGTGGATAAAAAGAAATCGAAAAAATAAATATAATTAAAGTTTACCAGAAAGGTAAATTTTGAGTTCCGACCTCCACCCATTTTGTTCCCCGCAAAAAACTGCTTCAGAATGTCGGCTCGGAATATTTTAATCTCGATAGTGGTCGGACAATTTAAACATGGAAATTCAGTGTTAAAAATATCTCGACATAGGGAACTGGGGTTGGGATGAACCGCACGGTAACGCACAAAAAGCATAAAAAACTAAACTCTTCTGCTACTGGACCCAAAACTTTTCATTCCAACAGTGCACAACCAAAAATTTAAAAAAAGGGTTTGGGACAGGGCCTTTGGAATAAAAGGGTGTTGGGAAATTTTGGATTAAATTGGCTTAAAAAACAAAACGGGGGAATTAGAAAACCCTGTTAAAAAAGTTTTTAAAATTTTCCAAAATTTAAACTTTTCAAACCCGGGGGAAAATTCAAAAAAAATTTTTGTTTTGGCAAAACTTTTCAGGGAAAACTAAAAATTAAACCGAGGGATTTTAAATTTTAAAAAGAAAAAATGCCAAACTTTTTTCGGCCTTTTCAAAAAATAAATTTAACTTTGGAAAAAAGGGTTAAAAATTTGAAAATTTCCGGTGGAAACAGGGAGTTTCATTTGTTGGAATTAACATTTATTCAAACTGATAAAATTGGGTAAGATTTTATAAAACCACCAAAATTACTTCATAGAAGGATTAAAAAAATTAACTTTTGAAAAAAGGAAAATTTAATTAAACAACTTTTTTCAGTGAAAAATAAAATTTTCTGGCTTTATTTCCCATTTGAAATGCTTAAAGGGAAAAAAAAACCTAAAAGAAATGATTTAATTTATGATCCGGGATGGCATTTTGTTTCAGCTTAAAGAAATTCAGAAATTTTCCAAGGTGTTAAACGACACAAGGTTTGGATTCAATTTCCACCTGGTTAAAAAAGGAGGTTTTAAAATGAGGTTCCTAAAACAGAAATAAAGTTTAAACTGATTTTGGTATGAAACTTCTTCTTAATATAAATTTATTTTTTTTACTCTCCAAATTAATTTGTTTGAAAATAAACAAAATGTTGGGTATAAGACTTTAAAACAAGTTAAAAAATTATTTAAAATTTAATGAACAGACAAGGTAAAAAGTATCCCTTAAAGGCACTTTCAAATGGGTTTACCCAAAACACTCCTACCCCTCAGCAAAAATGAGGGCTGGAAGGATAATAAACACTTGAAAAGATGCATATTTTTTGAAAGTTAAAAAAATGTAAATAGGCTTTACCCTGGTCGAATTAATAATAAATAAATCAAAGAACAAACCCTTATAAAAGTACAGGGAAAAGAACCAAAGGATTTAAAGAATAATTTACCAAAGCATTTCAACAAAAGGAAAAGTAAATGGGAAAAAAAGAAATGATTTTTTGCGTTACCGGAAATTAAAGGATCCGAAATGCTACAAAAATGGTACAAAAGTGAAGATTTTCTTTAAAATGTTAAAGAACAATTGATTTGGGGCCCAATCAAGTCAAAAAGGAAACCAAAAACAGTCTATATTTGTCGATGTTCACAAAAAATTTTGAAATGTAAAACCATGAAAAAATGATACATGGGTTTATACGGTTTACCGCCAAAAGAAATTTTAAGAAAAACAACAGTTGTAACTTAACCTCAGAAATTACAATTAATAATAATGGTTTACTTTGTTTATATACTATTACAGTCCACAAAGTGTAACGAAACTTTGATCTCCTCCAAGAATGGAAAACATGGATAAGGTATAATCCTATAGAAAAAGAAACTCGTTTACTACGTAAAAAGGCAAAGTAAAGAGGGTTTAAGACAAAACATCAACAAAATACGATCAAGCTTGTCATAAAAGGTTTTTCGGGAAAACTTTTTAAAATCTACTCCGGTGGTGAGCCCTTTTGTTTCTGTTCAAGATAAATAATCTACAGATCAACAAATGGATTGTGTCTGTGAAAATAGATACTGATATATATATATTTACAGAGATGTATAAAAAGGAGATGGTTTTTTTAATTGAAATCTATCATGGTCTCAAACACACTTTGAATATTGTTAAAGTCTTAAAAGAATGGGAGTTGAATAAAGATGATCCTGTTTTATTATAATATTAAAATTTATATTTGTCTGGGTTGTACAATCATATTTAGTTCCAAAGTATCAACTAAAAATTAAAAGAAGGTTTTGAAAATTAAAAAAGGATATTTGGAACAAGTTGGGATTAAACATCTAGGGTGAAAATAATTATTTTAGATCGGGAAAATTTACTAAATAAATATTTCAAAGATTTTTGACAGTTTAAACCAGGACACCTATGAAGTTGGTCTGGTTCACTAAAATAATAAAGAATCCATTTTTCACCAACGCTTCAAAGTCTTTAAATTGGAAGACTCAAGACTCGGAACAAGAAAAATTTCATTTTTAATCCCTATAATATAATAAGGGAAAACAACATTGGACTGCTTGAAAGGGTTAAACCTGGTTTAAACAACAAACTAATAAAAAATGTAAAATGAAATCCAGGATCTTGATGGGTTGGGCAGCGATTGTGACCTAATGTGCCTATATTTTATGTTGCGGGTGGAGCAGGGTAGGGACCCCGGGCAAAGACGTGGCATTATCTACCGGGGCCGGTGGATGTTCAACCGGCCGGGGCGCTATGGCTACGCTACAAGAACTGGGGAGGAAAATGTGACTCTCTAATCTTCGCGACAACAAACAATAAACTCACCTTAATGACTGTTATCTACAGGTGAAACACAAGATATAAAAGCATACTTTTAAGCTTTGGTAATTTAAAGTTAAAGTTTTTTTATTAAGGGTTGCCAAAATATTTTCAATATATTAACTGGGACTACTTTGATAAAACATTTTATTTGTGTAAATATGGGGTTGTTTCGGGGAGTGAAATTGAAAAAAAGTTTTTAAATATTTTTGTGGGCCACTTTTCTATTCTTTCTTATCTGGATCTCATGACTTAAATAATTTCCCTTTTGTACGCACTTTAATTACAATAAAACAAATATTACTCAGTTAATTTCTTTTTTTATCTAAATCTACACATTCATTCATTCTTTCATTCATTTTCATTCATCATTTTTTTTCATTTTCATTCATTCGTTCCTTTTAATTATTCATTCGTTCATTCATTTTTTAAATTTCATTACTTTGTTTTTCTTGTTCAATCATTCATTCATTCATTCATTTATTCATTCATTCAATCGTTCGTTCATTCGTTATTCATTCAATTAATTCATTCAATTCATTTATTTTTTTAATTTCGTTAATTGTTCTTCGTTCATTCATTCATTTTTCGTTATTAATTTCAAATTGTTTTTTCGTTTTCATTCATTCGTTCATTTCATTTTCATTCATTGTTATATTTCATTCATTCCTCATTCTTCCTTTTCAATTTTCATTCATTTTAAATAATTTTAAATCATTCATTATTTCATTCTTTACTTGTTCAATTCATTCATTCTTCATTTTTTTCCTTGTTCAATCATTCTTGTTCTTCGTTATTCATTTATTTCGTTCATTCGTTCATTCAATTTTCAATTTTCATTCAATCATTCATTTATTCATTCATTCAATCATTCTTTTTCATTCATTCAATCATTCATTCATTCGTTATTTTAATTCATTTTTTTATTCATTCATTCGGTCTCATTCATTCGTTCATTCATTATTCATTCATTCGTTCAGTCAATTATCCATTTATTTCTTCTTTCGTTCATTCATTCTTCAGTCATTGCGTTCATTTCAATTAATTATTCAAATTTTCATTCATTATTCATTTATTCATTCATTCAATTGTTCTTCATTGAATCTTTCGTTATTCATTCATTCTTTCATTTTCAATCGTTCATTCATTCCCTTCATTCATTTTTTAAATTTCATTCATTCATTCATTCTTCACATTTTATTTCATTCATTTTGTTCATTTTTAATTTATTCATTCCTTTGTTTCATTCATTTAGTACAAATTTTCGTTCGTTCATTCATTCATTCAATCGTTCCTTGTTTTCATTCTTCATTTTGTTCATTCGTTCATTCATTTTAAACCTTCATTATTTCATTCGTTTATTGTTCAATCATTCATTCATTCATTCATTTCATTCATTTTGTTTTTCTACATTTTTTTATTTATTTATTCATTGTTCGTTATTAATTTCGTATTAATTCACGTTCATTCATTCCATTTTCATTTGTTCAATATTCATTCATTCATTCTTTTTCTTCATTCATTCATTTGTTCGTTCGTTCATTCTTCTACGTTCGTTCATTATTTATCAATCATTAAATTCGTTCTTCATTAATTTTCTTTATTCATTTTTTCATTCATTCATTTCGTTCTTTCATTTTTATTTATTGGGTTCATTCATTTTCCACTTCGTTTAATTTTTTCGTTCATTCATCCATTCATTCTTCATTCAATTTTTTTTTTAATCATTCCATTTATTCCTTCATTCAATCTTCTTCATTATTAATTAATTCATTCATTTTTCTTCATTAATTCATTCATTCATTTATTCATTTCATTTCAATCTTATTCATTCATTCATTCATTCTTCATTTTCCATTCTTCATTATTCATTCTTCGTTCTTCATTCATTCATTTTCATTCATTCATTCATTCATTCCTTCGTTCATTCCATTCATTCGTTTCTTTTTCATTCATTCAATTTTCAATAGTTCGACATTCATTTTCTTACTTGTTCCCAATCATTCATTTTCATTTTAATTCATTCTTCGTTCTCCATTCATTCATTATTCATTCATTCCTTGTTCAATCATTCATTCAATCATTCTTCATTTTTTAATCATTCATTCCAATCATTCGTTCATTTTCAATCATTCGTTCTTCGTTCTTCATTTATTCATCCCATTCTTCATTCTTCATTTGTTTTTTAACATTCTTTATTTTTCCACATTATTTATTTATTCCCAAATTCTTTTTATATATACATTCATTTATTTATTTTTTTCATTCAATCGTTCGTTTTCAATCCAGTCAAATTGTTCTTTCCTTCATTCATTCATTCATTTTTATTCCTTTTATTTCATTCATTCGTTCCTTGTTCAATCATTCTTCATTTATACATTTTCGTTCATTCATTTTTTAATTCATTTTCATTCATTCCGTTCCTTTTAAATCATTATTTGTTCAATTTATTTTCATTCTTCATTCGTTTTACCTTTAAATCATTCATTTGTTCATTTTTCATTCATTAATTAACCATTTTAAATATTTCGTTTCATTCGTTCAATCATTTTCTTTTCGTTCGTTCATTCATTTATTCAATTTTCAATCATTCATTCACATTCATTCAATCGTTCTTATTTATTGTTATTCATTTTCATTCGTTCACTTGTTCAATCATTTTTTTATTCATTCAATCGTTTTTTCATTCATTTTCATTCATTCTTCTTTTTCTTTATTTATTCATTCATTCATTCTTCTTCATTATTTTCAATTGTTCAATCATTCATTTTTTCTTTTTCAATTTATTTATTCTTCAATCTTCTTCATTCATTCATTCATGCGTTAACTCGTTCATTCAGTCATTCATTCATTCATTTGTTTATTCATTCATTTATTCATTCAGTCATTCAGACATTCATTTATTCATTCATTCATTCAGACATTCATTCATTTATTCATTCATTCCTTTTCATTTATTCGTTCGTTTTCTTATTCATTCGTTCCTTGTTCAATCTTTCATTGGTTTTCCCGGGTGAATGGAATAATTAAAAGAATGAATTAACGAATGAATAATTGCAAGTGAACAAGAATGATAATGAACAAAAATAATGAACAGATAAAAAAACTGGATGGGAATGAATAATTGAAAAACGCAAGGAACGAATGAATTGAAAAACAAATGGAAAAAATGAATAATTTGAATGAATAATTGAATAAAGAATGAAGAATGAACGAACATCGGGTAAACAAATAAATGAAAAATGACTGAAAGAACGAATAAAATTAATGAAGAATGAATGAATGAAATCCCAACAAAATAAATGTGGATGAATAAATTAATAATGTTGAATGAATGAATGAATAATTTTCATTCATTCAATTATTTATTCCTTCATTTTTCATTTTCTTGTTCCTTTTCCAAATTATTTCATTTTTCTTCTTCGTTTTCATTTTATTAATTCATTTATTATTCATTCGTTCCTTTTCAATCATTTTTTATTCATTAATCTTCTTCATTATTCATTCATTCTTGTTCATTCCTTTTATTTATTCATTCATTCTTCGTTCGTTCTTCATTTTCAATTGTTCAATCTTCATTCATTCTTACTTTTTTATTTATTTATTCTTCAATTTCGTTCATTCATTCATTCATGCGGTAACTCTTCATTTAGTCTTTATTCATTCATTTGTTTTATTCATTTCATTTTATTCATTCAGTCATTGAACTTCATTTTATTCATTCATCATTCAGATTTCATTCATTTTTTCATTTCTTCCTTCTTTTCATTCATTCATTATTTAATCATTTTCATTCGTTCGTTTATTCATTCCTTTTCAATCATTTTCTCATTCATTTGTTCTTCATTCATTAAATTTAATCATTCATTCATTCCTCATTCATTTGTTCTTCATTCTTTATTGTTCAATCATTCTTCTTCATTCATTCATTCATTAATCATTCAATTAAATTCATTCATTCATTCTACATTTTTTTTATTCCATCATTCTTTTCCATTAATTTATTCTTCTTTAGTCATTCATTCATTTATTTGTTAATAATTTAAGCTTCTTTTTCATTCGTTTTTAATTTTTTCAATTATTCATTCATTTATTTTCATTCGTTGCTTCATTCATTCATTTATTCATTCATTCATTCGTTCACTTGTTCGTTTGTTCAATTATTCATTTTTCATTCATTATCATTTTTTTTTCGTTCATTCCATTTATTGCTTTTCATTCATTCTTTTCCTTGTTCAATTTTCATTCGTTTTCATTCATTTTAAATTTTTTCATTCTTCATTCATTTTCTTGGATGACTAATGAAATTTAACAAAAGAAGAATAATGAAAGTAAATAAAAGAAGATGGATGATAATGAAACAAATCGAATGAAGGAATTAAATGAATGAAGGGCGAATGAATAATGAAAGATGTAAAATGAATGAACGAACAACCGAATGGGAAAATAAAAATTGAAAAGGACGAATGATGAAGAACGAATGAAAATGAAAATGTTGAACCTGAACGAAAAATAAGAATTGAAGAAGTTGAATGAAGATTGAAAAATGAATGAATGAATGGGGAACGCGAATAATGAATGATTTGAAAATGAATAATGTGCGAAAATGAATGAAGTTAAAGAATGAATGAATGGGAAGAAGGGATGAATGAAGAAACTGAAAACTGAATAAATAAAGAATGAAAGAACCAAAAAGAAAATAATGAAGGAAAAGGAAGAATAATGAATGGACGAAGGAATGAATAAGATGAAAGAAGGGAATGAATGAATGAATGAATGAAAGATGAATGAAAATGATTAAGGTCAAATGAATGAACAATCATGATTTAACAAATGAATTAATGAATGTAACAAATAAATGATTGGAAAGTGAACGAATGAATAAATGAATGAAGCGATATTGTGAATGAATGAAGGAATGAACGACGAAGAAGTTAAGAATGCCCGGATTTCGGGAATTAATGAATGAATGAACAAAATGAATAATTGAAGGAGTT